>CM037860.1:257521-531862 GCA_021292105.1 Anadara kagoshimensis | reverse complement strand
TATCAATGGTGTTGGAAATCAATGATGGGGAATATCAATGGTGTTGTGAATACCATTGATGCTGTGAATATCAGTGATGATGGGGATAAAGTGAATCTGGAAAAATCAGTCTAGGAATATTTATGCTGCAGTAGGTATATCAATAGTAATCAATGATGCTGGAGATATCAGTAATACTGGGAATCCCCAGCACCATCGATATTCCCAGCAAGATTTGTATCCCTAGCATCATTGATATACCTTGCATTATTGAAATATCTGGCATTATTGATATACCTAGCATCATTGATATACCTAGCATTATTGATATACTTAGCATCATTGATATACCTGGCATTATTGATATACCTAGCATCATTGATATACCTAGCATTATGATATACCTAGCATCATTGATATACCTGGCATTATTGAAATATATTGCATTATTGATATACCTAGCCTCATTGATATACCTGGCATTATTGATATACCTGGCATTATTGATATACCTTGATATACCTGGCATTATGATATACCTAGCATCATTGATATACCTGGCATTATTGATATACCTGGCATTATTAATACATGTATACCTGGCATTATTGATATACCTAGCATCATTGATATACCTGGCATCATTGATATACCTGGCATTATTGATATACCTGGCATTATTAATACATGTATACCTGGTATTATTGATATTAATTCCCAGCATCATTGATATAACCAGTATCAATATCATTGGTATTCCCAGCATCACTGATATATTTAAAGCAGCATTGATAGATACCAATGGTGCTAGGGATATCATTGATGCTGAAAATATCAATGGTGTGTGGAAAATCAATAATGTTGGGGATACCAATGATGTTGGGGATACAATGAAGCTGTGGATACCAATGGTGTTTGGGAAATCAATGATGCTTAGAATATCAGTAATAATTATTGATGCTGGCTATATATCAATAGTGCTGGGAATATATCAATGGCATTGTGGATATCAGTGATGTTGGGAATACCAATGATGTTGGGAATACCAATAATGTTGGTTTTTATAAATGATGCTTGGAATACCATTGATGTTGGGATGTCAATGATGCTGGGAATACCAATGATGTTGGGATCATCAATAACGCTGGGAATACCAATGATGTTTGGGGATGTTGATGATGCTGGGTATAACAGTGATAATGGGAATATGAGAGATATTGGGAATACCATTGATGCTGGGAATACCATTGATGTTGGGATATCAATGATGCTGGGAATACCATTGATGTTGGGAATACCATTGATGTTGGGATATCAATGATGCTAGGAATATCAATGATTCCAGAAATACTGATACAGTCAAACCTTTTTATAAAGGCCAACCAAGAGAACCAGTAAAATGAGTCTTTATGTACAAGTTTAAATAATATGAATATAAAACAATTTGGATACATGTCTACTGGCCTTTATAAGCAGGTAGCCCTTATAGAAGTGGCCTTTAAGGCAGGTTGGACTGTACATGTATACATTAATACAGATCAAGTTAAAATAAGGATCACCTTTACCTTAAGTTGTGAGGAGTATTTCTGTAAGTGAATTGATGATTCCTTTAACTTTTAACTGATATAGTGGGTGTCTCATAATTTATCCTGTGTCTATTATAATGTTGTGTTATAGTTAAATGTATTGATGAGACAAAAATTTAATTTATACATGACTATTGTCTCATAACAGTTATATTGATAAGAAGCAGGAATTATTTGATCTTAGATATGATAAATAAGAAAGCCTAACCATCATTATATTGTTGTTAATTAAATCAATGTCATATAGTGGGCAGTGTCTGTCCTTGAAGGAGTTTGATGATAATGTACATTGACCAATCTATGTTTCTTGACCGGCCCATGGTTCACATTTGCTGTCACTGTTGGGTTATTTTGGTCTGAGAATATTAACTTTTGACTTTGTTAAATTGAGTTATTACACACACAAGGAATTACATATTCACTTGAAGTCCCACAAGAAGTTTATAGTGTTCAGTTGATTGGTTTATATGTGTTTATAGGCTAGCTTCCCTTGAGACATCAAATTACTTCCAACAAAATTGCACCAGTAATTGTCTTGTATAAACCAGAATTTTATGGGATAATGATGCTCAGAAGCTGTCTGATCATTATAAGGCCATCCATCATTCTATCCAAATGTCTGACTTTTTTAAATCTCAAAAAAAATTATTGAGGTAAATTATTATCTTTAAGATTACATAGGTCTTCATTATCTTACTGCATAGATTGGCATAATCACCATATTGTGAATATTAATTGAAGATTACAAATATTTAAACAGATTTTAGATAGTTTTGACTCCACTGTGTTTGTGTCAGTTTGATAAAGTTATTGATCAAATTTAGAATAATGTTGCTTTTATTACTGATTTTGTGCTTTTTCAAAATGACCAGAATGGTCTTTAAAGTTATAGATTTTTTTTTTTTACAAAATTTTTTGTTATTGTACCATAGGTCTTCATCATTGATTGAACAATCATACATGAGCCAAATCCAGCTATTTCAGCAAGCCAACACATTTGTTGTCTCCTGAACACTATTCAGATTTATGATCAGAATTTTGTTTACCCTGCCAGAGCACCTGATCTCACTTGATTGTCTACATGCATATTGAAATGTTTTATCACATTACTTATTTGGTACATATACTAGTGTTTATTAACATGTCTGTATATCATCCAATCAGTGAACAGTTCTAGTCTCAACTTTATTCTTAAGGTATTTGATAAACAGTTGTTAAGAGGAAGAAAAAAAATTACACTGATGGATCAGGGGTTGAACCGAGGACCTCCCAGAATGCTAGATTTTTTATTTCAACTTCTTTAAATGAAACAACTTCTGGTTTTAACCCCCAGACTGACAAAGATCAGCCACTTCAGAGGATTTGAAGGATCACCAAAATTTATTATAATGTGAACCTAAACTATCTAACAACTGAGCTACCATGGCCATTACTGAAACAGCCATACTTGGTAGCCAACTTTAACTTTGGCAATTTTAATAAATAACTTTGATTGATCAATGTATTTTATCTACCTGGACAGTTAAAGGTAAACTCTGACAGTTACAACAGGTATGATCAGGAGAGAGAGAGAGAAAGATAGGATTATCAGATGTGGTTCAAGAGTTCTTTCAGGACACATTTATATGTGTCTGTCAAACTGCCCATGAGGTATACTCATGAAACATGAACTTGACCCATATGTATATTTCTGGAGTAAGACTGAACTTTAGCCAGTATCTGGTATATTTTTACATAGATATTTATGTTTTATTGTTATGGCCTGTTTTGATTTATACTTCATTCTCTTTTTAAATGTCAGTTATAAAATTATTTTATAGCCAGTGTATAGGATATGATTTAGTGTTTATTGCTGAATAAAGCGAATATTACAAAAATTAAGTTATCTCATCTGTAACAAGGAATTATATCCATGAACAATAGATTTAATCTAATTGTTTTAACATTAATAATTTAAGAGTTTTCTATATATTAAATTAAGAAATGAAATGAATTTTACAGGTGTGAATATATATTGGACAAATTAATCAAATTTGATAATACATATATATATACTAAAATACAAATTCAGATTCTTTATAGTTAGATAATTTGATTGTTAATCATTGGGTTTGTCTGAGCTGTAACAGCATCAGAACATAATAAAGAGTATCTATACCATTATAACAGGGGATTCATGTTTATAAATATTTACTTATTCTGTTCAATCCATTAGTTATAACAGTAGAAACCTGTCTAAATTGAGCACTGCGTAAACCCAAACACTGTCAAAATAATTAAACCCTGGGTAAACTCAAAACCTGTCTAAATTGAACTCTCAGTAGCCCCTCATCCTGTCAAAAAAAAAAACAAGGGTTAAACCTGTCTAAACCATAGCCTGACTAAACCCGAACTCTGTCAAAAGTTAACCTTGGGTAAAGCCTAACCCCCTAAGTAAACCTAAACCCTGTCAAAATAATTAAACCCTGGGTAAACTCAAAACCTGTCTAAATTGAACTCTCAGTAGCCCCTCATCCTGTCAAAAATAAACCAAGGGTTAAACCTGTCTAAACCATAGCCTGACTAAACCCGAACTCTGTCAAAAGTTAACCTTGGGTAAAGCCTAACCCCCTAAGTAAACCCAAACCCTGTCAAAATATTAAACCCTGGGTAAACTCAAAACCTGTCTAAATTGAACTCTCAGTAGCCCCTCATCCTGTCAAAAATAAACCAAGGGTTAAACCTGTCTAAACCATACCCTGACTAAACCCCAACTCTGTCAAAAGTTAACCTTGGGTAAAGCCTAACCCCCTAAGTAAACCCAAACCCTGTCAAAATATTAAACCCTGGGTAAACTCAAAACCTGTCTAAATTGAACTCTCAGTAGCCCCTCATCCTGTCAAAATAAACCAAGGGTTAAACCTGTCTAAACCATACCCTGACTAAACCCCAACTCTGTCAAAAGTTAACCTTGGGTAAAGCCTAACCCCCTAAGTAAACCCAAACCCTGTCAAAAGTAAGCCCTGTGTAATCCTTAAACATATCTAAACCAAACCTCGAGTAACCAAACATCCAAAATCTGTCTAAACTGAACCCTGAGTAACCCCCAAAATCTCTCTAAACAGAAACCTGAGTAAACCCCAAAATCTGTCTAAACGGAACCCTGAGTAAACCCCAAAATCTGTCTAAACAAACCCTGAGTAAACTCAAATCTCTCTAAACAGAACCCTGAGAAAACCATATAATCTCTAAACAGAACCCTGAGTAAACCCCAAAATCTGTCTAAACAGAACCCTGAGTAAACCCCAAAATCTGTCTAAACAGAACTCTGAGTAAACCCCAAAATCTGTCTAAACAGAACCCTGAGTAAACCCAAAATCTGTCTAAACAGAACCCGAGTAAACCATAAAATCTGTCTTAACAGAACCCTGGGTAAACCCCAAAATCTGTCTAAACTAAACCCTGGGTAAACCCCAAAATCTGTCTAAACTAAACCCCTAGTAAACCCCAAAATCTGTCTAAACAGAACCCTGAGTAAACCCCAAAATCTGTCTAAACTAAACCCTGGGTAAACCCCAAAATCTGTCTAAACTAAACCCTGGGTAAACCCCAAAATCTGTCTAAACAGAACCATGAGTAAACCCCAAAATCTGTCTAAACTAAACCCTGAGTAAACCCCAAAATCTGTCTAAACAGAACCCTGGGTAAACCCCAAAATCTGTCTAAACAGAACCCTGAATAAACCCCAAAATCTGTCTAAACAGAACCCTGAGTAAACCCCAAAATCTGTCTAAACTAAACCCTGGGTAAACCCCAAAATCTGTCTAAACAGAACCCTGAGTAAACCCCAAAATCTGTCTAAACAGAACCCTGAGTAAACCCCAAAATCTGTCTAAACTGAACCCTGAGTAAACCCCAAAATCTGTCTAAAGAGAACCCTGAGTAAACCCCAAAATCTGTCTAAAGAGAACCCTGAGTAAACCCCAAAATCTGTCTAAACTGAACCCTGAGTAAACCCCAAAATCTGTCTTAACAGAACCCTGAGTAAACCCCAAAATCTGTCTTAACAGAACCCTGAATAAACCCCAAAATATGTCTAAACAGAGCCCTGAGTAAACCCCAAAATCTGTCTAAACAGAACCCCGAGTAAACCATAAAATCTGTCTTAACAGAACCCTGGGTAAACCCCAAAATCTTTCTAAACTAAACCCTGGGTAAACCCCAAAATCTGTCTTAACAGAGCCCTGAGTAAACCCCAAAATCTGTCTAAACAGAAGCCTGAGTAAACCCCAAAATCTGTCTAACAGAACCCTGAGTAAACCCCAAAATCTGTCTAAACAGAACCCTGAGTAAACCCCAAAATCTGTCTAAACAGAACCCCGAGTAAACCATAAAATCTGTCTTAACAGAACCCTGGGTAAACCCCAAAATCTGTCTAAACTAAACCCTGGGTAAACCCAAAATCTGTCTAACAGAACTCCGAGTAAACCCCAAAATCTGTCTAACAGAAGCCTGAGTAAACCCCAAAATCTGTCTAAACAGAACCCTGAGTAAACCCCAAAATCTGTCTAAACTGAACCCTGAGTAAACCCCAAAATCTGTCTTAACAGAACCCTGAGTAAACCCCAAAATCTGTCTAAACAGAACCCTGAGTAAACCCCAAAATCTGTCTAAACTGAACCCTGGGTAAACCCCAAAATCTGTCTAAACTGAACCCTGAGTAAACTCCAAAATCTGTCTAAACTGAACCCTGAGTAAACCCCAAAATCTGTTTAAACTAAACCCTGAATAAACCCCAAAATCTGTCTTAACAGAACCCTGAGTAAACCCCAAAATCTGTCTAAACTGAACCCTGAGTAAACCCCAAAATCTGTCTTAACAGAACCCTGAGTAAACCCCAAAATCTGTTTAAACTGAACCCTGAGTAAACCCCAAAATCTGTCTAAACTGAACCCTGGGTAAACCCCAAAATCTGTCTAAACTGAACCCTGAGTAAACTCCAAAATCTGTCTAAACTGAACCCTGAGTAAACCCCAAAATCTGTTTAAACTAAACCCTGAATAAACCCCAAAATCTGTCTAAACTGAACCCTGAGTAAACTCCAAAATCTGTCTAAACTGAACCCTGAGTAAACCCCAAAATCTGTCTAAACTGAACCCTGAGTAAACCCCAAAATCTGTCTAAACAGAACCCTGAGTAAACCCCAAAATCTGTTTAAACTAAACCCTGAGTAAACCCCAAAATCTGTCTAAACTGAACCCTGAGTAAACCCCAAAATCTGTCTTAACAGAACCCTGAGTAAACCCCAAAATCTGTCTAAACTAAACCCTGAGTAAACCCCAAAATCTGTCTAAACTGAACCCTGAGTAAACCCCAAAATCTGTCTTAACAGAGCCCTGAGTAAACCCCAAAATCTGTTTAAACTAAACCCTGAGTAAACCCCAAAATCTGTCTAAACAGAACCCTGAGTAAACCCCAAAATCTGTTTAAACTAAACCCTGAGTAAACTCCAAAATCTGTCTAAACTGAACCCTGAGTAAACCCCAAAATCTGTTTAAACTAAACCCTGAGTAAACCCCAAAATCTGTCTAAACTGAACCCTGAGTAAACCCCAAAATCTGTCTTAACAGAACCCTGAGTAAACCCCAAAATCTGTTTAAACAAAACCCTGAGTAAACTCCAAAATCTGTCTAAACAAACCCTGAGTAAACCCAAAATCTGTCTAAACAGAAGCCTGAGTAAACCCCAAAATCTGTCTAAACTGAACCCTGAGTAAACCCCAAAATCTGTTTAAACTAAACCCTGAGTAAACCCAAAATCTGTCTAAACAGAACCCTGAGTAAACTCCAAAATCTGTTTAAACTAAACCTGAGTAAACCCCAAAATCTGTCTAAACTAAACCTGAGTAAACCCCAAAATCTGTATAAACTGAACCCTGAGTAAACCCCAAAATCTGTCTAAACAGAACCCTGAGTAAACCCCAAAATCTGTCTAAACTAAACCCTGAGTAAACCCCAAAATCTGTCTAAACTGAACCCTGAGTAAACCCCAAAATCTGTCTTAACAGAGCCCTGAGTAAACCCCAAAATCTGTTTAAACTAAACCCTGAGTAAACCCCAAAATCTGTCTAAACAGAACCCTGAGTAAACCCCAAAATCTGTTTAAACTAAACCCTGAGTAAACTCCAAAATCTGTCTAAACTGAACCCTGAGTAAACCCCAAAATCTGTTTAAACTAAACCCTGAGTAAACCCCAAAATCTCTCTAAACAGAACCCTGACTAAACCCCAAAATCTGTCTAAACAGAACCCTGAGTAAACCCCAAAATCTCTCTAAACAGAACCCTGACTAAACCCCAAAATCTGTCTAAACTGAACCCTGAGTAAACCCCAAAATCTGTTTAAACTAAACCCTGCGTAAACCCCAAAATCTGTCTAAACTGAACCCTGCGTAAACCCCAAAATCTGTCTAAACCCAAACCCTGTCAAAAGTAAACCCTGGGTTTCCAACAATAAAAGACACAAAAATGAAATCTTCATTCACTTGTATTTGCACTGACCACCATCCGATGACACAAAAATAAAAGTATGTGAATATCTTGAAATGATGATTCTCATAAATATTAACTGTCTTTACAGTAGTCAAAGTCTGTTTCAAGCTCGGTAGCTTGTAAGATATCCAGTTTGATGTAACTTTAAGTACAAATCTACTTCTTTCCTGGATGGGATTTCGTTGTCCATTGGTAGATATGCTTAATTAAAGCCATCACTTATAAACTGGAGTTCAAACCTTGCCATTATCACCTTTTGTGTAGCATAAGGTTGCTACAGTCACTCTCTGGTTCATCCTCTGTTTTGGTGGACAATAGGAAATGTTTAATGGTAACGGTGCGTCTATATAGCACACTGACTTTGTTTCATCAATGTTTGGATCACAAATTAAGCATCAATTCATTCAGATTAAAATTTTAATAAATCTGTTGTTATTTATAGTTTCATTAACAGATTTCTGGAATAAATAAAATGACTGTACTTTATATATACACTGACAAACATGTTAAGTTGTTAGACTGTACTTTATATATACACTGACAAACATGTTAAGTTGTTAGACATTACATAACCACTTCCATGGCCTCAAGTTATAATTCTACATAGTCATTGGGTTAACATAGTACTCATGTTATCCTCCAGAGGGTATTTTACACTTTTATACATCATGTTATCATAGTGCAGTAAAACCTATTATACAGTTATAGTTATGGTGACCACCTCTATATAAACACACTTGTTAATAAAGATCATAGTTTTAACCTGTATATAAGGACTACCGGTCTAGATAGTCAATGCTTCTTATCTCCCATAGGTGATCTCTATACATAGGTTTTACTGTATATCATGTGGTTGAAGACCTATGATTACCACCTTGTTTATTGCCAGGTTTTGAAAGAGTTCCATTTGTACCCGTTACTTAAACTTTAATTTGGGCTCAAAAATGTCAGAATCAAACCATTTTTATCATTTCTGCAATTTTTCCTTAAAGATAATTACATAGAATTTATTGGGTTGGAGTACTAGTATACAATAAGAAATCTTATTACTCATTTTCTCTGTTTTTGTATTTATTTATTATTCCTTTATAATAATTTGACTGGACATTTGAGTGGCAGTAAAGTTTTATCATGCTACCTTGACCACTGGTCAGTAATAATACTAAATTATAACTGGTGTGGACAAATATTAATAAGTAACTTTTCACATCTATATATCATCATCCCACAAGCTGTTATAGACGAATGTGAGAAAAAGTTATGAATTATGAGTTGTCTGGCCTTAGGTCAATACTTGTGTGTGACCGGGTCAGTTAACAAATAATTATATCACCTATAGAGGTAAGGTACTGTTAATGCCAGAGGCAGGGGGGACTATGTAATGATACAGAGAATAATTAGCAGGAAACATGTGTTATAATTAGTACCCTCCAACTTAAACATCAGGAGGGCATCATGGGTAATTATGGTTCTTGTGTTAAACAACAGCTTCAAAAAGCATGAAACAACCGGTGATGATGGGTTAAATTTATTGATAGATTAGAGAACAATATCATAAACAAATTACAGTAAATGTTAAGGTTACTGGTATATTATGAGATGTATAATAATAATAATAATAATAATAATAATAATAATAATATATTAGCCTTTTAAGAGATAATTCATCAGCTTCTGTTCCTTGTGAACCAATTTTCTAATTTTAATTAGGTGCATACCTTTCACATGTATATATAACATAGACAAAGAGAATACATATATAGATGTACTTAAAATACTGAATAGTAAATAGTTCTTCAGAGAATATTTAATAAGATACAGCCAGGAGTCAGCATATAAATCTACTGTCACACCAAATATTTCATATAAAGATATAATGTACTATTAATTGAAAGCATTTTAATTTGTGGAGTCAGCATTTAGAATTGTTGTCACACAAAAAATGTTAAATCTCCATATATTTGAAAACATTTAAATTCTTCTAGTGGATAGATTAATTTCTTTGAGAATACGGTAAGTCATCTAGTTAAGAGTTCATTACACATGTAAGTATAAATAAAATGATAAGTTCAAAATGAATGGCAAAGTTTTATCACAGATATGCTTGCATTATACATAAAATTCATTGTCCCCCACTCCAACCAAGTTGGCAAGGAATATAGGAATGGGGTCCACCCATTCGTTGTTTGTTTTGTCGCTCAACGTGCAATATTAATTATTTCTGTTAAAGTTTTTCTAACAGCTCAAATGTTATTGTTTCCTTATAATTTAAATATTTTAAGTGTAATTTATCAATTTTGTTTACCATCGACCTACATGTATCTATAACACAATATTAACCTTTTGTGTTAAAATTTAAAAAAAAAAAAAAATAAGTTTGTAACTTTACAATTATAAATAGGTAGCACACAAAGTATGCTATATATGAGAATAAAATTCCATTGCACTGTTCAGAAAGTGTGGGCAGAAAAAATGAAGGGCAGATGGAACTTTCAACTCTGGTAAAAAATGTGAATTGAGTGGGGGACCTTAATGAATATGTCTTCTTGTGTTTTATAGAAATCAGTGGCATCATGTAACTTCTAATGTTACAGGAAAGAGGGAAAAATGCAGCGGGCCAAACTGAGGGGCTTGACCTTTCTAAGACTTACAAGATACTCTACCGTAGATGCTACCTGACCACCTATCAAGCTGTTCCATTCCTTTTTTGATTTACACTACCTTGGATCAAAATCATGAGGGTCCATTCTCGGACCAACCTGTTGGTCTACCACTTTCCAGGTTGGGACAAGGCACAAAAATGTAGCAGCCAAACTGGAATTTGGCTTTCCGAGTCAAGAGTTGTGGGTTCTAACCTCACTTGGGACTTGGATATGTTCTGAGATGATTTTCATCTCCTGCCCATACTAGAGCAGTAAAAGGTTCATGACTAGAATAGTCTTTTGGGCGAGACTCAAAACAGAGGTCCCGTGCCTCAGTGCATGTTAAAGTCACCTTTATAGAGTTTAAAAAAGAGTAGGTCATCTGTGGCTGCTACAGAGGACTCTACAACTAGAAGCGAATGAAACAGACTGAGTAAGATAAGATGATTATCCCTGGTACTGATATTCCAGAAAACAATGATGACGTTATTGAAGTTCTACTGTATTTTGTTCAATATGTGTTATAGAAGTAGAAACAGTGTGGAATTCTTAATCTGCTGTAACTCTGTTGGTGAGGTATCATTGATGACTAAACTCCAAATTTATTTATAATATGTGTAGAAATATTTTTATTGTTTTACATATTTACGGTAGTCTAAAAGTCAAATAAAACCAGTTTTTTTCCAGATATGTATTTACATTTGCAGAAGAATGCTAAATACCTCATTTGATATTAAAGTCTCTGGTTCTTAAATATACATGTACTTGATATTTTTTTGGTTAAAACTAGTTTTAAATAGGGTCTTTTAGAGCAAAACAAATATGATAATGTATTTTTCATTCTTAAGTTTAATGTTAGTTGCCATTTTAAAACATAAAGACAACCATCATTTCATCTTTTCAATAACAGAAGGATATCATGTTTTTGGGGTTTTGTTTTGGCAACTTCAATCTTGGCAATATTGGTTATTATTTTTCACATTGAATCAAGCCAATTGGTAGATGTATTTTTATTGTTACTTATATCACTAATGTTATTTTTGATGACCAGTGTCCATCAGCGTACATTAGTCACAACTGGAACATAATAGATGAAAAACAAAACCCCATACATCACTTAATGTATATACAAGGCATACAGGGATGGGACATCAGTAACTGCTTACACATATAGCTCTTGTTACTTTGTTGACAGATCAATACACTGCTTGTCAATACTGGTTAAAAACAAACAATTATTTCGTAATAGTTTATAAATATTCATTTTAAGATTAATTAGGGATCGTTTTAAGTTTATTGGCTTGGTAATAATTCACTATGGATCGGCTAAAGTGTTAGATAATATAAAAAATACAGATTAATTACAAGGACTATAGGTAGTTATAGGTCAGTTACTGGTCATTTAATGGTCAGTTTTATTATAACAAATGTATTTGTGGTTATTGATCCCAAAGGTAAAAAAACTATCTGACACTGCCAGGTATTGGTGGAAGCCATTATATCACTAAATTATTGTTACCATGGAGAATGTAAATAAACAAATGCCATCTGATTTATGTATGCTCTAGTTAGTGTGAACCTGCTGGGTTAGATTAAGGCCAGTGGGGAGGTCAGAAACCTGTTCAACTTTAGTCAAGCCAAATTTAGAACACAGCATGTGTGTGGACTAGCCATGCACTGTGAGTAACTTTTAGTTGGGTTCACAGTATTATCATTACTACATTGTATATAGTAACATGGCTTGTGTAGGGCTGTTTTATTGGACATGTTGTCATAATTTGGCATTGATGTTCCACAAATTTCTGGAAAAATATTTTCTATACAGTCAAACCTGTCTATGGAGGTCACCAAAGGGAACCAGTAAAAGTGACCTTTATGGGCAGGTGGCCTTTATATATGGGCCAAATTATATGAATAATGAACAATTGGGAGACAATTCTACTGGCCTTTATAAACAGGTGGCCCTTATATAGAGATGGCCTTTAAGGCAGGATGGACTGTATTTGAAATGTCAGTTCAGCTCAGCACAGTAAGCGTTAAACTTGCACATTTATATGTTTATCCTGCTTGAAAAACAATAGATATACATTGAATCAAAATTATGCCACTCGGCCAACACCATTCTCATATATTTAGACATCTTTTTATTTGGGTATATTGAATCTATATTATGCCACTTGGCCAACACAGACCCTTTATATTTAAACATCTTTCTATTTGGGTATATTGAATCTATATTATGCCACTTGACCAACACAGACCCTTTATATTTAAACATCTTTCTATTTGGGTATATTGAATCTTAATTATGCCACTTGGCCAACACAGACCCTTTATGTTCAAGCATCTTTCTATTCAGTTGTATTGAATCTTAATTATGCCACTTGGCCAACACAGACCCTTTATGTTCAAGCATCTTTCTATTCAGGTGTACTGAATCTTAATTATGCCACTTGGCCAACACAGACCCTTTATGTTCAAGCATCTTTCTATTCAGTTGTACTGAATCTTAATTATGCCACTTGGCCAACACAGACCCTTTATGTTCAAGCATCTTTCTATTCAGTTGTATTGAATCTTAATTATGCCACTTGGCCAACACAGCCCCTTTACGTTCAAGCATCTTTCTATTCAGTTGTATTGAATCTTAATTATGCCACTTGGCCAACACAGACCCTTTATGTTCAAGCATCTTTCTATTCAGTTGTACTGAATCTTAATTATGCCACTTGGCCAACACAGACCCTTTATATTTAGACATCTTTCTATTCAGTTGTTCTGAATCTTAATTATGCCACTTGGCCAACACAGACCCTTTATGTTCAAGCGTCTTTCTATTCAGTTGTATTGAATCTTAATTATGCCACTTGGCCAACACAGACCCTTTATGTTCAAGCATCTTTCTATTCAGTTGTATAGGATCTGACCAACACAGACCCTTTATGTTTAGGCATCCTTCTGTTCAGTTGTATAGGATCTGACCAACACAGACCCTTTATGTTTAGACATCCTTCTATTCAGTTGTATAGGATCTGACTAACACAGACCCTTTATGTTTAGGCATCCTTTTATTCAGTTTTATAGGATCTGACCAACACAGACCCTTTATGTTTAGGCATCCTTCTATTCAGTTGTATTGAATCTGACCAACACAGACCCTTTATATTTAGACACCCTTCTATTCAATTGGATTGAATCTGACCAACACAGACCCTTTATGTTTAGGCATCCTTTTATTCAGTTGTATAGGATCTGACCAACACAGACCCTTTATGTTTAGGCATCCTTCTATTCAGTTGTATAGGATCTGACCAGCACAGACCCTTTATATTTAGACATCCTTCTATTCAGTTGTTTAAGATCTGACCAACACAGACCCTTTATATTTAGACATCCTTCTATTCAGTTGTATAAGATCTGACCAACACAGACCCTTTATGTTTAGGCATCCTTCTATTCAGTTGTATAGGATCTGACCAGCACAGACCCTTTATGTTTAGGCATCCTTTTATTCAGTTGGATTGAATCTGACCAACACAGACCCTTTATATTTAGACATCCTTCTATTCAGTTGGATTGAATCTGACCAACACAGACCCTTTAATTTAGACATCCTTCTATTCAGTTGGATTGAATCTGACCAACACAGCCCTTTATATTCTATTCAGTTGTATAGGATCTGACCAACACAGCCCCTTTATATTTAGACATCCTTCTATTCAGTTGGATTGAATCTGACCAACACAGACCCTTTATATTTAGACATCCTTCTATTCAGTTGGATTGAATCTGACCAACACAGACCCTTTATATTTAGACATCCTTCTATTCAGTTGGATTGAATCTGACCAACACAGACCCTTTATATTTAGACATCCTTCTATTCAGTTGGATTGAATCTGACCAACACAGACCCTTTATATTTAGGCATCCTTCTATTCAGTTGTATAGGATCTGACCAACACAGCCCCTTTATATTCTATTCAGTTGTGTAGGATCTGACCAACACAGCCCCTTTATATTCTATTCAGTTGTATAGGATCTGACCAACACAGACCCTTTATATTCTATTCAGTTGTATAGGATCTGACCAACACAGACCCTTTATATTCTATTCAGTTGTATAGGATCTGACCAACACAGCCCCTTTATATTTAGGCATCCTTCTATTCAGTTGGATTGAATCTGACCAACACAGACCCTTTATATTTAGACATCCTTCTATTCAGTTGGATTGAATCTGACCAACACAGCCCCTTTATATTCTATTCAGTTGTATAGGATCTGACCAACACAGCCCCTTTATATTTAGACATCCTTCTATTCAGTTGGATTGAATCTGACCAACACAGACCCTTTATATTTAGACATCCTTCTATTCAGTTGGATTGAATCTGACCAACACAGCCCCTTTATATTCTATTCAGTTGTATAGGATCTGACCAACACAGCCCCTTTATATTTAGACATCCTTCTATTCAGTTGGATTGAATCTGACCAACACAGACCCTTTATATTTAGACATCCTTCTATTCAGTTGGATTGAATCTGACCAACACAGACCCTTTATATTTAGGCATCCTTCTATTCAGTTGTATAGGATCTGACCAACACAGCCCCTTTATATTCTATTCAGTTGTATAGGATCTGACCAACACTTTGTATAGGATCTGACCAACACAGCCCCTGTATATTCTATTCAGTTGTATAGGATCTGACCAACACAGCCCCTTTATATTCTATTCAGTTGTATAGGATCTGACCAACATAGCCCCTTTATATTCTATTCAGTTGGATTGAATCTGACTAACACAGACCCTTTATATTCTATTCAGTTGTATAGGATCTGACCAACACAGCCCCTTTATATTCTATTCAGTTGTATAGGATCTGACCAACATAGCCCCTTTATATTCTATTCAGTTGGATTGAATCTGACTAACACAGACCCTTTATATTTAGCTGTATAGAAGATAGAATACTACACATCTGTCTTTGATTACTGTTCTAGTGTGAGGATAAAAAAACCTGCTAAGTCTACAGCTTTGTTTCAGGAATTGATACGCAAGAATTTTCTAATGCCAAAATTAGTATAACCTTCCCTGTCTGTTTATATTTGATCTCTCTAAATACTATTATAAATGATTATCATTATAGCAATTATCTGTTACCAGTAATTAGAAACAGGCACACACACACACACATTGATTGAATGAATGGAGTTTGATGTCAGAGTCAAGAATATTTCACTTATATTGAGACATCACCAGCATAGGTGAAGTTCTTTAATATGCCATGCCTGCCATGACACTGGATATCAGATTTTAAGGTCTGCCATGACACTGGATATCAGATTTTAAGGTCTGCCATGACACTGGGTATCAGATTTTAAGGTCTGCCATGACACTGGATATCAGATTTTAAGGTCTGCCATGACACTGGGTATCAGATTTTAAGGTCTGCCATGACACTGGGTATCAGATTTTAAGGCCTGCCATGACACTGGGTATCAGATTTTAAGGCCTGCCATGACACTGGGTATCAGATTTTAAGGCCTGCCATGACACTGGGTATCAGATTTTAAGGTCTGCCATGACACTGGATATCAGATTTTAAGGTCTGCCATGACACTGGGTATCAGATTTTAAGGTCTGCCATGACACTGGGTATCAGATTTTAAGGTATGCGATGACACTGGGTATCAGATTTTAAGGCCTGCCATGACACTGGGTATCAGATTTTAAGGTCTGCCATGACACTGGGTATCAGATTTTAAGGTCTCTTACAAAGGACCTTGTGACTTTCATTTCTAAATGCCAGGTGTCAGGCGAAAGAGTGGAACTGTTACTACTTATTTTTAAGTCTTGATCAGACCCCAATTAAGGGTTTGAGCCCCAAACCTCTACATACAAAGCAAGAGCTCAACTAACTTAGCTATGGTAGTAGTCTCTGGATAGTGCAGCAGTGGTCTCTTTGATAGTGCAGAAGCCTGGGAAAAAAACACTGATTTTCAGCAATCTAACAGTAGAACCTACCAAAGTACTGTAGGATTCAAACCTTATACATAGTGATACATACAGCTGGTTCAGTGCTAGAATTGCTCTTGACATGGACGTAAAACTCCATTCAGTCAATCAGTCAATAGTAGATACATTATATCTTGTGACATTACATAAACATGTATAAATATAAAAAAGTAGTGATACAGATGATTTATACTGCAGTATGATATATAATATATATATACTACTAAAGTCTATCAATACTTGTATAGACAATAACATGAATGAGAAGAAGAGGATGTGTGTATTATTACATAACGTATATACAGCTAGGATTGTCCATTCATTCACCTTGTAATAGTAGTGATCAGTACTTATAAGTGACTCTGAGTATGTCATTATGATTGGTTGTCCTATCTGATGATTTTTAAAACAAATTTCACATAAACTGAGATACGGTATACAGATACTGAGATGTTAAAATATTTAGTTTGAATCAAAAGGACAATTGTCACTAAAATAGTAACAATAATATATACTGTTTAAAAGTTACTATTTTGTTTACAGTGCTACTGAAATTAAGTGGATACTTATACCTAAAAATAGGAATTATAATTTATTTTTTCAAGTATAATTTTGACATTTATTTCATATTATATATGTGTAGAAGAGGGAGATTTATGTGATCATACTGGAATTTAAAGTCATGTCATGTACTGTGTTAAAGATCCCTCTACATTACAGTTCATTAAACTGGTCACTTACAGGTCATAGAGTGACCTTTAACGTTTCTCTTACCTAAAACAAGGCACTCAGGTGTAAAAATACTATCAAAATGAGATCTTCATAAGTACTGGTTTTATACAGATAAGACATATAGAGGCCAGAAATTAGTTACACCTTTAAAACTATACAGGTTGATAGACTATAGTTTTAAGTTAAAATATTGAAATTTATATCAATGGATGGAAGATATTGTAGTGAGTGTTCATCACAATGATCAATATTAAAGGAATACAGAATTTACCATTGAGGAATAATGTACATGTTACTCATCTGAAGAGTTTAAAGAAATTTACAATAGAAGAAGCTTTCAGATGATATCTACTATAACAGTTACTATTTGTTCACTTTTGATCTGTGATTTTACAATTATTTTTGTGTTTTTGAAACTTTTACAACAACAATGGAATCTCTGGATTTAAGTTTAAGACTCGAAGAAAAGGGCAGTGAAAGCAAGAAAGCAACTTTAAAAAAGCACTGTAAAGGTATCAGAAAAAACAAAAATTTATGGGGACTTATTAAGTTTGCTTTTCCTCTGCAGGTGTATAAAGTGGTGGTCAATACAGGAGAGCAGTCCTGGTTTATTTTTAGAAGATATAATGAATTCCATGGCTTATATGAAAAGGTAAGACTATATATATTTATTTATACAGCCAGACCTGTATATAAGGTCATTTATATAATATACCCCATTACTACCTAAGTTTAGAAGAAGGTATAGAAATCAGCTTATCAAGCAAAATCTGATGTGGTATACCGGTATATTGTATTAGTCTTCTCTAAATTATTTTTTTACAGTCAGACTTGTCTATAAAGTCATCTGTCTGTTTGCCTCTAAATCTGTAAGGATAATATATTTAAATCTCTCTTACAAGTTAATTACATCTGTTAATAGCCCTGATAGAAAGTTTTTTGATTACTTTGTAGATTTTTAGCTTGCTTGGCCTTTTGACACAAGCTCAATGCAAGTTATCTGGTTGGATTTAGAATGTTGTTTTACATTACATCATCAATTTTTGAATGTTTTGCAACGAGGCCTTTTTCCATTTATCTCAAGGGACAAGGATTAATCTGAACAAAAGTTCGAGAAATGGACATACATGTATTTTATACAAATATTTATGATCTATTTGGGTACTGTGTACAAATCAACACTAATGGTAAACTTTAGAGTGTGAGTACATTTGTCTGCAATGTTACAGATCACTCAGCCCATTATACTGATACTCAACCAGACACTGGATGCAAGTAAAAACCCTTTCTCACTTGCAGTGGACTGGGATTAAACCCACAGATGTGAAACTCCATGGGTTTTAAGAATTAAATACCTTAATTATTTGACCACTGTGAGTCACTCTGAGTCACCTCTGTGTGATTGTCCATATATTAACATTAAAGTTTTGGGTATTTAAGCTGTACTGTTGTTCTGACAGGTCTTATTTATTTATTTATTTGTTTATTTATTTATTTATTTATTTATTTATTTATTTATTTATTTATTTAAGGATCTAAATTTATCTGTTTTTTCTTCATATCTTTGTTGCTATCAGGTATTCCTGTAGGACATCATGTGATAGACATCTACTGGCCTACTTGTTGTGACATTTAAGAATGCCTACAACCATTCTCTTGTATTATACATTGTACCTCTATTTTAAATTCTCTTTTTATTATATTGACTTTAACTTTCTAAACCATGTAGCTGTTATATAATATGGTCAAATTTCTATATTTTCTACATCACATGATATGTCCAAAGACATTTAACTTATAGTGCTTCCATTTATTAATAATGTTATTTGATACAGTAGAGAAAACCAGAGTGTCCATTAAATAAATGTTATAATTTATATATAATATACAGGTCAAGTTTTACTGTGTAGTGATCTTTGAACTTGATAAATTCAGACATTGGTAGCCAGATATAACCATGACAATGATGAGATAACATGTGTATATGTCATAACATATTATGTCAGGCTGTCTAACAGCATCTGTATGATATTACACACAAGTGTATCTTAGTTGCAGTAAAACCTTCATCTATTGCCACCATGTGTTCCATCAGATTTTTTCATTTTAAATAATAAAGGTGGCAAAGTTATCAAGGAGCATTACAAGGAGGTTTTACTGATAGTAAGACGTACATGGTTCTGAGAGAGAGAGAGATAGAGAGAGAGAGAGAGAGAGAGAGAGAGAGAGAGAAGAGAGAGAGCATTCTATTTGAAGTTAAAGTTAATGGTTATCTAGAGAGAAAGAAAGAGATAGAGAGAGTTTAGCCATTCTGTTTTACATTCTTACTCAGAGAGAGAGAGAGAGATTTTATTTAACTACTTAAAGTTAATGCTTGTCCAGATAAATAAAGAAAGAAAGAAAGAGAGAGTGAGAGAATAAACCCAGTTGATCTTATGGTCAATAAAATAAAAAGTGATGGGTTGATGAGTTCATTGGAGAAATATACCCCGTCACATAGTAAAAAATAACAAAATCTCAGAAATAGAGTATTTAGTATTTCCTGTATCCTGTATGTCAGTATTTAATCTGATCACACTGATCAGAAACAGTTGAACTTTGTACTTTGTTCTCTGTTATTTATAAATTATAATTTCTATGTGATTTTTTCTGGTGACCTAATTGTACTAAAATCTTTTGATATTTAAGAATACAGTCAAACCTGTCTATAAAGGCCACCCAAGGGAACGGGTAAAAGTGGCCTTTACGGGCAGGTGGCCTTTATATACAGGTTCAAATAATATGAATAAAGAACAACTGGGATACAATTCTACTGGCCTTTATAAGCAGGTGGCTCTTACATAGAAGTGGCCTTTAAGACAGGTTGGACTGTAGTTATAAAATCATACGGCACATTTAACATTTAAAAAAAAAATAAAATAAGTAATTTATTGCAAGTATATTTAAATGAAAAAAAAGCATTTTTAACAGCATCCTTTTGAAGTTCAAGTATATTATGTGTAAAATATTTCTATTTACTATGTAATTCATACAGATAAAACAATGTCACCTTACTTAGAAATGAGATTTAAATCTCTCTCTTTCTCTCCCCATGTGTGTGTTCTACAGCCCAAATGATATATTTTCTTAAGTAAAATTGTATAATCTGATCAAACATAATATGGTAATACATTAATGATATAGTATAAAACAAATTTTGACATATACATTTATTTATTTTCTAATACAAAAATTTAAAAATGAAGACTTAAAAAGAATCTCAAATATATTTATGTCATTTCCTTTTGTTTTACTTGTATAATTTTTCTGCATGTTTGAACAGAAGATTTAAAGTAATTGATTTGAACAAATGCAGACAAGTCTTTTGAAAATTTGATTATTTTTCCAATTTATTTACAAATGTAAAAGGAACCTTGGGATTTTACTGCTTATAACAGTTTCTATAAATAACTGAAGCTATTAACTCCGCTGACAGCTAAAAAGACAAATTCTCGCCTTATATAACTTTTTAGCATAAATGGCATCTTTATCTTCTGCATCATTCATGGTAAAGGGAGATAATTTACCTGATCATCGTATTGTATCAAAATTATGATACAAAACAACAGGTATAATATCAAACATTGTATCATGATACTTTTAGGTACAGATTGAATGTATCCAAATATGAATACTATCTTAGAATACATATTGCAGTGTTTATCATATTGTTAAAGACTTGTATGGTTTCAGTCTTAGAGAAAATCATCAACACACTATATGATTTACCGGTAGTTTTGTATGTAAGTAATTTTTTGTTCAGAATTATTATACAGTGTTTTTAAATTAGCACTTCAGTAGTTTCTAAATCCCAGGACTAAAGGGCGAACATTTCCTTTGCTTGATATTTGAATGTTGTTTTGGTCAAAATACAAGTGGCAATTGTTTTGGACAAATGATATTTTTATATCAAAATTTGAATATTTTTTTTAGCTTTTTAGAAGTAGTGAGTCAGTGTGTGTTTATCTTGTCCTGTTTTCTTATGTCAGTCGCATTTTGTTATTTTATACTCCTTGTTAGTTTGACTCTCTCCACAGTTTACCTACCTGATTCAGTCAACTGATTCTAAATTACCAGACTTTGTTGTCACAATAGTAGTAGGGTTACTTTGTTGACATTACAGATTTGTATGTGCCATATTGTAAAATTTTTTAGAAAAAAATCCAAAAGAAGTAACATGATTTTATTAAATGGATGTTTGCTAAGGACAGAATTTTGAAGTGAATATTTAAACTGTCAACAATAATGAAGGATATCCTTTGCTGTTTTTTATATTTTCATTGGCCTCGTTGTGTCTGCTGTGGTTGCTTATAGAAAACAACAGGGGGCCATTGTACACAGTTTTTATATTATATAAGGTTAAAATTCAGGTTAATGATGTCAATTTTAGCATTATATGATTTTATCATCATCTTCACATTATTATCACTTTTAGATGATGAAGTATACTATTTACTGTTAATTAGTGATATTATCACGGTGCAACCAAGAATAAGAGTAGAATTGTGATATTATCACCAGCTAGGAACTCATTGTCTCTGTAATTAAGGAGGATTTAGCTGTATTTATAAACACTGATGAACTCCTGGGTATCAGGAGTCTGTAGCTGGTTTTATAGACATTGATGAACTCCTGGGATCAGGAGTCTGTAGCTGGTTTTACAGACATTGATGAACTCCTGGGTATCAGGAGTCTGTAGGCTATTTTATAGACATTGATGAACTCCTGGGTATCAGGAGTCTGTAGCTGGTTTTACAGACATTGATGAACTCCTGGGTATCAGGAGTCTGTAGCTAGTTTTATAGACATTGATGAACTCTGGGTATCAGGAGTCTGTAGCTGGTTTTACAGACATTGATGAACTCCTGGGTATCATGAGTCTGTAGCTGGTTTTATAGACATTGATGAACTCCTGGGTATCAGGAGTCTGTAACTGGTTTTATAGACATTGATGAACTCCTGGGTATCAGGAGTCTGTAGCTGGTTTTATAGACATTGATGAACTCCTGGGTATCAGGAGTCTGTAGCTGGTTTTATAGACATTGATGAACTCTGGGTATCAAGAGTCTGTAGCTGGTTTTATAGACATTGATGAACTCCTGGGTATCAGGAGTCTGTAGCTGGTTTTATAGACATTGATGAACTCCTGGGTATCAGGAGTCTGTAGCTGGTTTTATAGACATTGATGAACTCCTGGGTATCAGGAGTCTGTAACTGGTTTTATAGACATTGATGAACTCCTGGGTATCAGGAGTCTGTAGCTGGTTTTATAGACATTGATGAACTCCTGGGTATCAGGAGTCTGTAACTGGTTTTATAGACATTGATGAACTCCTGGGTATCAAGAGTCTGTAACTGGTTTTATAGACATTGATGAACTCCTGGGTATCAGGAGTCTGTAGCTGGTTTTATAGACATTGATGAACTCCTGGGTATCAGGAGTCTGTAGCTGGTTTTATAGACATTGATGAACTCCTGGGTATCAGGAGTCTGTAGCTGGTTTTATAGACATTGATGAACTCCTGGGTATCAGGAGTCTGTAGCTGGTTTTATAGACATTGATGACTCCTGGGTATCAGGAGTCTGTAGCTGGTTTTATAGACATTGATGAACTCCTGGGTATCAGGAGTCTGTAGCTGGTTTTACAGACATTGATGAACTCCTGGGTATCAGGAGTCTGTAGCTAGTTTTATAGACATTGATGAACTCCTGGGTATCAAGAGTCTGTAACTGGTTTTACAGACATTGATGAACTCCTGGGTATCAGGAGTCTGTAGCTGGTTTTATAGACATTGATGAACTCCTGGGTATCAGGAGTCTGTAACTGGTTTTATAGACATTGATGAACTCTTGGGTATCAGGAGTCTGTAGCTGGTTTTACAGACATTGATGAACTCCTGGGTATCAGGAGTCTGTAGCTGGTTTTATAGACATTGATGAACTCCTGGGTATCAGGAGTCTGTAGCTGGTTTTATAGACATTGATGAACTCCTGGGTATCAGGAGTCTGTAGCTGGTTTTATAGACATTGATGAACTCTGGGTATCAGGAGTCTGTAGCTGGTTTTACAGACATTGATGAACTCCTGGGTATCAGGAGTCTGTAGCTGGTTTTATAGACATTGATGAACTCCAGGGTATAAGAAGTCTGTAACTGGTTTTATAGACATTGATGAACTCCTGGGTATCAGGAGTCTGTAGCTGGTTTTATAGACATTGATGAACTCCTGGGTATCAGGAGTCTGTAACTGGTTTTATAGACATTGATGAACTCCTGGGTATCATGAGTCTGTAGCTGGTTTTATAGACATTGATGAACTCCTGGGTATCATGAGTCTGTAACTGGTTTTATAGACATTGATGAACTCCTGGGTATCATGAGTCTGTAGCTGGTTTTATAGACATTGGTGAACTCCTGGGTATCATGAGTCTGTAACTGGTTTTATAGACATCGATGAACTCCTGGGTATCAGGAGTCTGTAGCTGGTTTTACGACATTGATGAACTCCTGGGTATCAGGAGTCTGTAGCTGGTTTTACAGACATTGATGAACTCCTGGGTATCAGGAGTCTGTAGCTGGTTTTATAGACATTGATGAACTCCTGGGTATCAGGAGTCTGTAGCTGGTTTTATAGACATTGATGAACTCCTGGGTATCAGGAGTCTGTAGCTAGTTTTATAGACATTGATGAACTCTTGGGTATCAGGAGTCTGTAGCTGGTTTTACAGACATTGATGAACTCCTGGGTATCAGGAGTCTGTAGCTAGTTTTATAGACATTGATGAACTCCTGGGTATCAGGAGTCTGTAGCTGGTT
Source organism: Anadara kagoshimensis (assembly GCA_021292105.1). Classification (NCBI taxonomy): domain Eukaryota; kingdom Metazoa; phylum Mollusca; class Bivalvia; order Arcoida; family Arcidae; genus Anadara; species Anadara kagoshimensis. The sequence goes on along the minus strand of CM037860.1, from coordinate 507,515 downwards.
TTATAGACATTGATGAACTCCTGGGTATCAGGAGTCTGTAGCTGGTTTTATAGACATTGATGAACTCCTGGGTATCATGAGTCTGTAGCTGGTTTTATAGACATTGATGAACTCCTGGGTATCATGAGTCTGTAGCTGGTTTTATAGACATTGATGAACTCCTGGGTATCAGGAGTCTGTAGCTGGTTTTATAGACATTGATGAACTCCTGGGTATCAGGAGTCTGTAGCTGGTTTTATAGACATTGATGAACTCTAGGGTATCAGGAGTCTGTAGCTGGTTTTACAGACATTGATGAACTCTGGGTATCAGGAGTCTGTAGCTGGTTTTACAGACATTGATGAACTCCTGGGTATCAGGAGTCTGTAGCTGGTTTTATAGACATTGATGAACTCCTGGGTATCATGAGTCTGTAGCTGGTTTTTATAGACATTGATGAACTCCTGGGTATCAGGAGTCTGTAGCTGGTTTTATAGACATTGATGAACTCTGGGTATCAGGAGTCTGTAGCTGGTTTTACAGACATTGATGAACTCCTGGGTATCAGGAGTCTGTAACTGGTTTTATAGACATTGATGAACTCCTGGGTATCAGGAGTCTGTAACTGGTTTTATAGACATTGATGAACTTCTGGGTATCAGGAGTCTGAAGCTGGTTTTACAGACATTGATGAACTCCTGGGTATCAGGAGTCTGTAGCTAGTTTTATAGACATTGATGAACTCCTGGGTATCAGGAGTCTGTAGCTGGTTTTATAGACATTGATGAACTCCTGGGTATCAGGAGTCTGTAGCTGGTTTTATAGACATTGATGAACTCCTGGGTATCATGAGTCTGTAGCTGGTTTTATAGACATTGATGAACTCCTGGGTATCAGGAGTCTGTAGCTGGTTTTATAGACATTGATGAACTCCTGGGTATCAGGAGTCTGTAGCTGGTTTTATAGACATTGATGAACTCCTGGGTATCAAGAGTCTGTACTGGTTTTATAGACATTGATGAACTCCTGGGTATCAGGAGTCTGTAGCTGGTTTTATAGACATTGATGAACTCCTGGGTATCAGGAGTCTGTAACTGGTTTTATAGACATTGATGAACTCCTGGGTATCAGGAGTCTGTAGCTGGTTTTACAACATTGATGAACTCCTGGGTATCAGGAGTCTGTAGCTGGTTTTATAGACATTGATGAACTCCTGGGTATCAGGAGTCTGTAACTGGTTTTATAGACATTGATGAACTCCTGGGTATCAAGAGTCTGTACCTGGTTTTATAGACATTGATGAACTCCTGGGTATCAGGAGTCTGTAGCTGGTTTTATAGACATTGATGAACTCCTGGGTATCAGGAGTCTGTAACTGGTTTTATAGACATTGATGAACTCCTGGGTATCAGGAGTCTGTAGCTGGTTTTACAGACATTGATGAACTCCTGGGTATCATGAGTCTGTAGCTGGTTTTATAGACATTGATGAACTCCTGGGTATCAGGAGTCTGTAGCTGGTTTTATAGACATTGATGAACTCCTGGGTATCAGGAGTCTGTAGCTGGTTTTATAGACATTGATGAACTCCTGGGTATCAGGAGTCTGTAGCTGGTTTTATAGACATTGATGACCTCCTGGGTATCAGGAGTCTGTAGCTGTGTTTATAGACATTGATGAACTCCTGGGTATCAGGAGTCTGTAGCTGGTTTTATATAGACATTGATGACCTCCTGGGTATCAGGAGTCTGTAGCTGTGTTTATAGACATTGATGAACTCCTGGGTATCAGGAGTCTGTAGCTGGTTTTATAGACATTGATGAACTCCTGGGTATCAGGAGTCTGTAGCTGGTTTTATAGACATTGATGAACTCCTGGGTATCAGGAGTCTGTAGCTGGTTTTATAGACATTGATGAACTCCTGGGTATCAGGAGTCTGTAGCTGGTTTTATAGACATTGATGAACTCCTGGGTATCAGGAGTCTGTAGCTGGTTTTATAGACATTGATGAACTCCTGGGTATCAGGAGTCTGTAGCTGGTTTTATAGACATTGATGACCTCCTGGGTATCAGGAGTCTGTAGCTGGTTTTATAGACATTGATGAACTCCTGGGTATCAGGAGTCTGTAGCTGGTTTTATAGACATTGATGAACTCCTGGGTATCAGGAGTCTGTAACTGGTTTTATAGACATTGATGAACTCCTGGGTATCAGGAGTCTGTAGCTGGTTTTATAGACATTGATGAACTCCTGGGTATCAGGAGTCTGAAGCTGGTTTTATAGACATTGATGAACTCCTGGGTATCAAGAGTCTGTAACTGGTTTTATAGACATTGATGAACTCCTGGGTATCAGGAGTCTGTAGCTGGTTTTATAGACATTGATGAACTCCTGGGTATCAGGAGTCTGTAGCTAGTTTTACAGACATTGATGAACTCCTGGGTATCAGGAGTCTGTAGCTGGTTTTATAGACATTGATGAACTCCTGGGTATCATGAGTCTGTAGCTGGTTTTATAGACATTGATGAACTCCTGGGTATCATGAGTCTGAAGCTGGTTTAGTGAAGCCAGTGTGAACCAAATTCTGAGTAAATGACTACATAGTTATAATGCCTGGAACTCGCCTAATAAGTACAAAGTACTATATGCACAACACAGTGGTATGAGTTATTATAAGTGCACCTCTGTACCTAAATTGTTTTCATATAAAATGTCATTTATGGTGTATATTTTTTCTGTTGATGTAAGTGTGATGCATTTATTGCACATTTATGACTATAATAACTCAATACATATTTGATATGTGGTATGTATCAAGGTTATTTATGTCGGACATTATGACGTTTATCAACATGTTGACAATTTAATTGTTACACCTGGTTTTTGTAAAAGATATAACAAATTTCAGGTTGTCTCCCTTTTTAGGTCATACACCTGGTTTGTACTTTTAGACCTCAGGTTTCAGGTTGTCTCCCTTTGTAGGTTATACACTTGGTTGGTACTTTTAGACCTCAGGTTTCAGGTTGTCTTCCTTTGTAGGAGGGAATGCCTAATTTTTGTAATTTTTGGTACATTAAAGCATATCAATTTTAGGTTGTCTCCCTTGTTATTTAGTTCATTTAGTTCCCTCCCCCCCATTTTTTTCAGATGAAAAGAATACAAGACATCATTATAGGGTCTTCTGTATCTTCTAGATACTTTCTGACATCCTTACTACACAGATTTCAGTCACTGTGATACAGTGTGTCACCACAGCTTCCAGGTATAGCATCCTTACTACACAGATTTCAGTCACTGTGATACAGTGTGTCACCACAGCTTCCAGGTATATAGCATCCTTACTACACAGATTTCAGTCACTGTGATACAGTGTGTCACCACAGCTTCCAGGTATAGCATCCTTACAACACAGATTTCAGTCACTGTGATACAATGTGTCACCACAGCTTCCAGGTATATAGCATCCTTACTACACAGATTTCAGTCACTGTGATACATGTGTCACCACAGCTTCCAGGTATAGCATCCTTACTACACAGATTTCAGTCACTGTGATACAATGTGTCACCACAGCTTCCAGGTATATAGCATCCTTACTACACAGATTTCAGTCACTGTGATACAATGTGTCACCACAGCTTCCAGGTATATAGCATCCTTACTACACAGATTTCAGTCACTGTGATACAGTGTGTCACCACAGCTTCCAGGTATATAGCATCCTTACAACACAGATATCAGTCACTGTGATACAATGTGTCACCACAGCTTCCAGGTATATAGCATCCTTACTACACAGATTTAAGTCACTGTGATACAGTGTGTCACCACAGCTTCCAGGTATATGCATCCTTACAACACAGATATCAGTCACTGTGATACAATGGTCACCACAGCTTCCAGGTATATAGCATCCTTACAACACAGATTTCAGTCACTGTGATACAGTGTGTCACCACAGCTTCCAGGTATAGCATCCTTACAACACAGATTTCAGTCACTGTGATACAGTGTGTCACCACAGCTTCCAGGTATAGCATCCTTACAACACAGATTTCAGTCACTGTGATACAGTGTGTCACCACAGCTTCCAGGTATAGCATCCTCACTACACAGATTTCAGTCACTGTGATACAGTGTGTCACCACAGCTTCCAGGTATATAGCATCCTTACTACACAGATTTAAGTCAATGTGATACAGTGTATCACCACAACATCCAGGTATAGCATCCTCACTACACAGATTTCAGTCACTGTGATACAGTGTGTCACCACAGCTTCCAGGTATAGCATCCTTACTACACAGATTTCAGTCACTGTGATACAATGTGTCACCACAGCCTCCAGGTATATAGCATCCTCACTACACAGATTTCAGTCACTGTGATACAATGTGTCACCACAGCCTCCAGGTATATAGCATCCTTACTACACAGATTTAAGTCACTGTGATACAGTGTGTCACCACAGCCTCCAGGTATATAGCATCCTTACTACACAGATTTAAGTCACTGTGATACAGTGTGTCACCACAGCCTCCAGGTATATAGCATCCTCACTACACAGATTTCAGTCACTGTGATACAATGTGTCACCACAGCCTCCAGGTATATAGCATCCTCACTACACAGATTTCAGTCACTGTGATACAATGTGTCACCACAGCTTCCAGGTATATAGCATCCTTACAACACAGATTTCAGTCACTGTGATACAGTGTGTCACCACAGCTTCCAGGTATAGCATCCTTACTACACAGATTTAAGTCACTGTGATACAGTGTGTCACCACAGCTTCCAGGTATATAGCATCCTTACTACACAGATTTAAGTCAATGTGATACAGTGTATCACCACAACATCCAGGTATAGCATCCTCACTACACAGATTTCAGTCACTGTGATACAGTGTGTCACCACAGCTTCCAGGTATAGCATCCTTACTACACAGATTTCAGTCACTGTGATACAATGTGTCACCACAGCCTCCAGGTATATAGCATCCTCACTACACAGATTTCAGTCACTGTGATACAGTGTGTCACCACAGCTTCCAGGTATATAGCATCCTTACTACACAGATTTAAGTCACTGTGATACAGTGTGTCACCACAGCTTCCAGGTATATAGCATCCTTACTACACAGATTTAAGTCACTGTGATACAGTGTGTCACCACAGCTTCCAGGTATATAGCATCCTCACTACACAGATTTCAGTCACTGTGATACAGTGTGTCACCACAGCTTCCAGGTATATAGCATCCTTACTACACAGATTTAAGTCACTGTGATACAGTGTGTCACCACAGCTTCCAGGTATATAGCATCCTTACTACACAGATTTAAGTCACTCTGATACAGTGTGTCACCACAGCTTCCAGGTATATAGCATCCTCACTACACAGATTTCAGTCACTGTGATACAATGTGTCACCACAGCTTCCAGGTATATAGCATCCTTACTACACAGATTTCAGTCACTGTGATACAGTGTGTCACCACAGCTTCCAGGTATATAGCATCCTTACTACACAGATTTAAGTCACTGTGATACAGTGTGTCACCACAGCTTCCAGGTATATAGCATCCTTACTACACAGATTTCAGTCACTGTGATACAATGTGTCACCACAGCTTCCAGGTATATAGCATCCTTACTACACAGATTTCAGTCACTGTGATACAGTGTGTCACCACAGCTTCCAGGTATATAGCATCCTTACTACACAGATTTCAGTCACTGTGATACAGTGTGTCACCACAGCTTCCAGGTATATAGCATCCTTACTACACAGATTTAAGTCACTGTGATACAGTGTGTCACCACAGCTTCCAGGTATATAGCATCCTTACTACACAGATTTAAGTCACTGTGATACAGTGTGTCACCACAGCTTCCAGGTATATAGCATCCTTACAACACAGATTTAAGTCACTGTGATACAGTGTGTCACCACAGCTTCCAGGTATATAGCATCCTCACTACACAGATTTCAGTCACTGTGATACAGTGTGTCACCACAGCTTCCAGGTATATAGCATCCTTACTACACAGATTTAAGTCACTGTGATACAGTGTGTCACCACAGCTTCCAGGTATATAGCATCCTTACTACACAGATTTAAGTCACTGTGATACAGTGTATCACCACAGCTTCCAGGTATAGCATCCTTACTACACAGATTTAAGTCAATGTGATACAGTGTATCACCACAACATCCAGGTATAGCATCCTCACTACACAGATTTCAGTCACTGTGATACAGTGTGTCACCACAGCTTCCAGGTATATAGCATCCTCACTACACAGATTTCAGTCACTGTGATACAGTGTGTCACCACAGCTTCCAGGTATAGCATCCTTACTACACAGATTTCAGTCACTGTGATACAATGTGTCACCACAGCCTCCAGGTATATAGCATCCTCACTACACAGATTTCAGTCACTGTGATACAGTGTGTCACCACAGCTTCCAGGTATAGCATCCTTACTACACAGATTTAAGTCACTGTGATACAGTGTGTCACCACAGCTTCCAGGTATATAGCATCCTTACAACACAGATTTCAGTCACTGTGATACAATGTGTCACCACAGCTTCCAGGTATATAGCATCCTTACTACACAGATTTAAGTCACTGTGATACAGTGTGTCACCACAGCTTCCAGGTATATAGCATCCTTACTACACAGATTTCAGTCACTGTGATACAGTGTGTCACCACAGCTTCCAGGTATATAGCATCCTTACTACACAGATTTAAGTCACTGTGATACAGTGTGTCACCACAGCTTCCAGGTATATAGCATCCTTACAACACAGATTTAAGTCACTGTGATACAGTGTGTCACCACAGCTTCCAGGTATATAGCATCCTCACTACACAGATTTCAGTCACTGTGATACAGTGTGTCACCACAGCTTCCAGGTATATAGCATCCTTACTACACAGATTTAAGTCACTGTGATACAGTGTGTCACCACAGCTTCCAGGTATATGCATCCTTACTACACAGATTTAAGTCACTGTGATACAGTGTATCACCACAGCTTCCAGGTATAGCATCCTTACTACACAGATTTAAGTCAATGTGATACAGTGTATCACCACAACATCCAGGTATAGCATCCTCACTACACAGATTTCAGTCACTGTGATACAGTGTGTCACCACAGCTTCCAGGTATATAGCATCCTCACTACACAGATTTCAGTCACTGTGATACAGTGTGTCACCACAGCTTCCAGGTATAGCATCCTTACTACACAGATTTCAGTCACTGTGATACAATGTGTCACCACAGCCTCCAGGTATATAGCATCCTCACTACACAGATTTCAGTCACTGTGATACAGTGTGTCACCACAGCTTCCAGGTATAGCATCCTTACTACACAGATTTAAGTCACTGTGATACAGTGTGTCACCACAGCTTCCAGGTATATAGCATCCTTACAACACAGATTTCAGTCACTGTGATACAATGTGTCACCACAGCTTCCAGGTATATAGCATCCTTACTACACAGATTTAAGTCACTGTGATACAGTGTGTCACCACAGCTTCCAGGTATATAGCATCCTTACTACACAGATTTCAGTCACTGTGATACAGTGTGTCACCACAGCTTCCAGGTATATAGCATCCTTACTACACAGATTTAAGTCACTGTGATACAGTGTGTCACCACAGCTTCCAGGTATATAGCATCCTTACAACACAGATTTAAGTCACTGTGATACAGTGTGTCACCACAGCTTCCAGGTATATAGCATCCTCACTACACAGATTTCAGTCACTGTGATACAGTGTGTCACCACAGCTTCCAGGTATATAATATCCTTACTACACAGATTTAAGTCACTGTGATACAGTGTGTCACCACAGCTTCAAGGTATATAGCATTCTCACTACACAGATTTCAGTCACTGTGATACAATGTGTCACCACAGCTTCCAGGTATATAGCATCCTTACTACACAGATTTCAGTCACTGTGATACAGTGTGTCACCACAGCTTCCAGGTATATACAATATAGGAAGTTTTCATGCCTTAACAAAATTATGCTTAAAAATGTTGTTTTCAGCAAATTTGTTGCTATTTTAGATCCATCTTAAATCTGGTGATATAGCTTTTACACACAATTCACTAAATCGGCTTATTGTTTCTATTTATAGATATTGCTTCCATCATATGATTAATATGGATTTTAGTAATGATAAAATGTCATATAACTCTTCAGATCAATTTACATCAAGATACTGTAACAGGTTACAGTTTTAATCTGCAGAGATCAAGAGGCCCTGTATTGCTCACCTGGTTAAAAGAAAGTGATGGTTTGCTTGCATATTCTGCTAATATTAACTTTTACTAGCTAAGAAGAAACATGTACATTTGAATTTGAACTAAATTGGTTGATGGAGAAACCTGTAAAAGGCATTATTATGTTATTGCTATTTATAATAACATCTTGAAGCTGGGTCAGGTTGGCATCAATAGAATTATGTAAACTGATACTCCACCTCGGGATCTTTCTTCACACCAAATGTGACATCAATCCACCTAGTACTTTTAAAGAATCAGCTAAGAAGTCAACAAAAAACATCATATATTGTATATGACTATGTATCACCCATTTGAACTAAATCAGTTGATAAAAAAACATTATTATGTTTCTACTAGTTAAAGTAATAGTGACCATGTTTGATACTGGATTGAGTTGGTATGAATAAACTTCCATCTTATCAACCCAGGAATCTTCCACACCAAATTTGGTTATAAGTCATATACACATTGTTTTGTCATTACATAATCTCAAATGGTTTTTAGCCAGGTGAGCTTGAAAAAGCTGTTTGAAAAAATTAACCAATCTTTTGACTCTCAGCGTTCAATATCTGTTTGTTAAAGGAACAGGAAAGGTTATTTTAGATTCATTGTAAGTATTAGTATACAGGGCTGAAAACTTTACATACTCCAGAAAATTAAACTTTCTATGCCAGAGTAAAATATATACATGTACCAGTATATTATATATAAGTAAAACCTGATATAGTCTATAGAGTATTATTATGGTATCTTCAGATTGAAGATATATATATATACATATATATTATAATGTATCGATTTAATTATGTTAGCATGTAGAGTGTATACTATGCTATAAAATTGGATCCATGATGTTTTTTGCTTAAGTACCACTTCAATAATGAATTTTTCCATATTCAGCAGAATACAAGAGGCACAAAGTTATTTGTAACAAGATACAGTAAAACCTCGTTATAATGCCCCTTGATAACTTTGCCACCTTGCTTATTGCCACACTATTTTGAAGTCCAAAAATCTATTTTGTTTAAATTTTTCTTTATGAGCCTCCCTCAATTTATCACAAAACCCCTTTATAATGCCAAATTTGACTGAACAAATGGTGGTGATGAATCAAGGTTTTACTGTAATTTTGTTATACCTCCCATAAACATAGTTTGAAGGCCTACATAGGAATCACTGTGTCTCTCTGTTACTGAAGGGCTACATAGGAATCACTGTGTCTCTTTGTGTAACTGTTTCCTTTCTATAACTTTCAAATCTATGAATTAATTTTGATCAAACTTGGAATAATAAATGACATATGTCATTTACCACATTTAGGTGTGAAGGTTAAAGGTCAAGGTCACAAGGTCAAGTCTAAATGTTGGTTTAAGATGGGGGTATTATAGTTTTAGTTTATCTTGGTGATTCAACAGTGTATACAAGTTTTACTGCCATCTAAGTTTCTAATCTGATTTATGCTACCACACATTTACAGTAACTTTAAGAATGTTACAAATGGCTCTAAATGGTACAGTAGCATTAGGGTCTGGAAGTCTGATCATGTGACCTGCATGAATTTGTAATTTGTAACTTCTTTAATTTATGTCTTTAAATAATCTATTATTTAATGTAACTGATGGCAACACTTGATTTCTGATGTCAAAATTAATCTTGGCCATATTACCATGTCTTAGTACAAAAACTAAGATTTCATACTAGGACTTACCTTATGATCAGTAAAGAGATAAATATTAATTTTAGTATTTCGAGAGTATAGTAGCTTCAATCCATTTTTTGACATTTTACTAATAAGGTCATCTGAAGTAATATCTCATAATAACTAATAATAAAGAGTAATAAAGGAATCACATGATGAAGAATTTAAATTAGAATTGTTTGTACTGCGAAGATGTTCCAGTTTTTGCTTTAAGAAGTAGGCCAGATAAAGGTTCCACCCAATAAGATAGGTTTGAAATAAAGATAAATTTAGAAGTTATATATTGTATCTTATCAGCTGACATAGTTGTTACATCAAGTGTTTGTGTACATGCCAGGGTAAATAAACATACAACATATTGATCACAACATATATAGGCAAACAACATTCACCCGGCCGCTTGACCTTTAATTTAAATATTTATTATAAGCGAGTTTACTTATATTTAGGGAAAGCACATGTTTGTTACATCTACAGAATCAGAAACACTAAACATGAACACTGTTTATGTCAGTGAATCTCAATACTACCGACGTATTGAATATTCCTAATGAAAGGTCAAACAGACAGGTCAATGCTGTATGCCTATATAGTTATAAATTCACTTTTATGGTAATTATGTTTTAACCTTTACAATGATTTTGCTCTATGTTTGTTGAGGGTCAATGTCACTCATGACATATGAACTATGAATACCATTGAAGATGTTGGTGGTGTTATTTGCATCATGAATACATGTGGGACATCATTTGTTTGGCTGTTCCAGTAAATAGACATACTATAGAATCAATAGTATTAGTGGGGTTACATTGACATTTTCACACAAAAAGTGTTATTCTGAGAATTTTCAATGTAAACCTGGTTATTCTGCACACTGCACAAATAATGAGCAGTATTGATCATGTTGTATGCTTGTGAATCCCATTGTGTGTCAAACCAGTAAAGTATTTTCTGTTTCTCAGTTATTTTGCCATCAGTGATAGAGGTTGGTTGGTTGGTTGGTTGGTTGGATGGTAGGTTTAAAGTGTGTCAAGCCAAACTTATATTGAGGCTTTTATAAATAGTTCTGAATAATGGAAGAAAGTGAAGGAAAATCACTGACCTTCGGCAAACATCACGACATTGGAAGGTTTCATAAGTGACTCATAGAGACTCATTATTCCTTTGTCTTTGTATGATTTCACAATGTTCTTTATTCAATTTAGCTTTTTATACACAAATGATAAAAAATATGATAAAGCAATTTTTCTGTCACTAAAAGACTATAAACAAGGATTTATGTAATTGATTGGAAGATTTGTTTTTCTATAGAAATTCAGCTAAGTCATTGTTTTGTATGTTATACTGAAAAATAAAAAATACCTGATAGAATTGTTTTATCTCAATCAATTCTAAACATGCATACACAACTATCTGATAGCTAATTAATTATTGTGGTACCTGATGGAATGTCTTACATTGTAATACACAGTGTTACCTGTAAATAGTTAATTAATTATCGTGGTACCTGATGGAATGTATTACATTGTAATACACAGTGTTACCTGTAAATAATTAATTAATTATTGTGGTACCTGATGGAATGTATAACATTGTAATACACAGTGTTACCTGTAATTAGTTAATTAATTATCGTGGTACCTGATGGATTGTAACACAAGTTAACAGTTTCATCTAATAGACTAAAATGACCTTAGTGGTTCTATCCATAGATTCCAACAGTGTTCATGAAACTGTAGGACATTCAGACAAAACTGGTAAATTTTACATTTGACCAACTGGAAAATGTCAAATTCTAGCACCAAAAATCAGGCACCATTTTACTTTCAATCACTATCTTCTGTTTGAATTATAAATTTACAATGAAAATGTGCTCATCAGTTATGATTCCACAACTAAAATATACATAAAATGTATATTAAAGGGGCAATACGAGGTAAAAACTGAAATGTTTTAAACTGGTAAAACTTTATTTTGGTCAAGTAAACTCTGCTGTTTTATCAGACTTAATGTCCAGTAAATTTTCTTGAGCACTTATCCAAGTCAGAAGCACTGTTCCAAGTGAGGAGATTTGGGGTTCAAATCCCAGTACCACTAATGATTTCATCTGTTATCCATACTTGGTTAGATTGGACAAAATGAGTAAAGTATACTGCTGACATGTTTCATGACTGGTATGGCATCAAATAGAATCTAACCACTCATTGTCATTTATCAGTGCAATGCAGAGGAAATAAGTAATATTTGTATAAATAGAAGTATCTCTGACATGACTGTAAAGTCTAAATATTTTAATAGCTCTGTAATTTTAATTTTTCAGTTGCTAAGGATTTCACTGGTTTTGTGTCTTTTTGCTTTTTAGTATATTTACTTTTGATTTCTTGAATTTACTTCTTTAGACAGTCTACAGTATTTACAAATTGGCCGAGTCTAATAATAAAACTTAGAAAAATATTTTTATGAAAATAGGGTGAACGGCAAATCAACAAAGATTAAAAGGACATGGCAGACCTGGTACACCCTAATAAAAAATGAATTTGCTATTTATTTATTTTGCCAACAAATCCTCCAGACTATCTTTACATGTACATGACTTCAAAACAATCTTATCAGTACAAACTTTATTTATACATATCAATATTTATATAACATAGTTGAAATCTCCAGCAGTGATGAATCAATTATATCAGAGGTTACTTCTTACCAATTACAGTAAAACAAGGTACCCCTCAATATCTGTAAAAAAATCTGTACTATTATTCTACTACACTACACTGACTTTCTATTCTTAATGCTGCTGCTGCTGCTGCTGATGATGATGATGATGATGATGCTGTTGCTACTGCTGCTGCTGCTGCTGATGATGATGATGATGATGATGATGATGATGATGATGATGATGATGATGAAAATCATAGATACTTTTACAGCAAAACATAAGTATAATGACCACTCATTGGACACAAAAATTGGACTTCATAGACAAGTGGCCTTTATTTTGATCTTCTTTTAGTCTTTAATAGAGGTGGTCACTTTAGCAGGTTTTACTGTATAGACTGATAATTGAATTTCATTCCTTCAGTTTTATCGCAGAACTCTAATCATTTTTTCACTAATGTGATGATTATGCATGTTTTATATGAAAATACCACATGATCATGATTTAGTTGTGATCTGATCAAGTTTGGCCTAGTTTTACACACCTTGTGTTATTTTATTCACTGACATGTAACCAGAGTATTTATTTCACCATCTACATGTTTTATAGTAAAGGATATAAAATTATTTTTATATCTAAAATCTAGATCAAGGACAATGAAGAATAATATATTAAAAACATCAAGGTCTTTCTTTGTCCCTATAACTGACCATTGTTCATGGTATGATCGATTCACACACTCTCTGGATGGCATCTTGCAGATTCTAAATGGTTTGCAGGTATAACTAATCATGACTTTGATGTTTGTAAATTTTAGACTTTTATGCAAGATTTGAACTTTGAAATGCAGAAAGAAAGAAACAATATTTAATATTAAAATATAGGTAATAAGCAAATGTTCAGAATTCAATTATGTATTTTCAAAGTTTGCTGAAGCTGAGTTTTGTTTGTATTTAGATTTATTTCCTAGCTCCATTCTTCTAGTAAAAAAAGTTTGGACATTTATGGCATTTTAAAACTATATTTAGACTCTTGTATTTAAAAGATAAATGTTACTGTGTCAATGAGTACTCAGAAGCTAAAAAATGTCATTGAATTAAACATAACATACAGTAAAGTTTACCTGAGAGGAGAATTTATTACACCTGTCCTAATTGGCCAAGGTGACTTTCAGATAATACATTAGTTTACCTGAAAATTGTATATAAGTATAAATTTATATAAATGTCTTTATTTAGTATATTTATGGATATACTTATCACTTATTCTTATGTTTTAGACGTTCATATTTATTTTCAAATACTGCTAGATTTTATTTTAATGTTTAATACTCAAATGCAGTACATTTGTAGTAAAAATAGAAAATTAGAGTGCCTGATTACAGATCACAGGGCCTCTTGCCACCCTTGATTACATATCACAGGGCCTCTTGCCACCCTTGATTACATATCACAGGGCCTCTTACCACCCCTGATTACATATCACAAGGCCTCTTACCACCCCTGATTACAGATCACAGGGCCTCTTACCACCCCTGATTACAGATCACAGGGCCTCTTACCAACCCCGATGATTACAGATCACAGAACCTTTTACCACCCCCAATTACAGATCACAGGGCCTCTTACCTCCTCTGATTACATATCATGGGCCTCCTACCACCCTGATTACAGATCACAGGGTCTCTTACCACCCTGATTACAAATCACAGAGCCTCTTACCACCCCTGATTACAGATCACAGGGCCTCTTACCACCCCGGATGATTACAGATCACAGGGCCTTTTACCATCCCCGATTACAGATCACAGGGCCTCCTACCACCCTGATTACAGATCACAGGGGCTCTTACCACCCCTGATTACAGATCACAGGGCCTCTTACCACCCCGATGATTACAGATCACAGGGCCTTTTACCACCCCCGATTACAGATCACAGGGCCTCTTACCACCTCTGATTACATATCATGGGCCTCCTACCACCCTGATTACAGATCACAGGGCCTCTTACCACCCTAATGATTACAGATCACAGGGCCTCTTACCACCCCCGATGATTACAAATTACAGGGCCTTTTACCACCCTTGATGATTACAGATCACAGGGCCTCTTACCACCCCGATGATTACAGATCACAGGGCCTTTTACCACCCCCGATTACAGATCACAGGACCTCTTACCACCTCTGATTACATATCATGGGCCTCCTACCACCCTGATTACAGATCACAGGGCCTCTTACCACCCTGATTACAGATCACATGGCCTTTTACCACCCCCGATTACAGATCACTGGGCCTCTTACCAACTGATTACATATAATGGGCCTCTTACCACCTCTGATTACAGATCACAGGGCCTCTTACCACCCCTGATGATTACAGATCACAGGGCCTCTTACCACCCTGATTACAGATCACAGGGCCTCTTACCACCCTGATTATAGATCACAGGGCCTCTTACCACCCTTGATTACAGATCACATGGCCTCTTACCACCCTTGATTACAGATAACATGGCCTCTTACCACCCCTGATTACAGATCACAGGGCCTCTTACCATCCCTGATTACAGATCACATGGCCTCTTACGACCTCTGATTACATATCATAGGGCCTCTTACCACCCCTGATGATTACAGATCACAGGGCCTCTTACCACCTCTGATTACAGATCACAGGGCCTCTTACCACCCCTGATGATTACAGATCACAGGGCCTCTTACCACCCCTGATTACAGATCACAGGGCCTCTTACCACCCCTGATTACATATCACCGACCTCTTACCACCTCTGATGATTACAGATCACAGGTCTTAACAGTATAGCTACAGTTTTACAACAAGGAAATGACACCAACAAAAACAACAAACATAAAATCATGAAATAATATTAAAACAAAAAAAAATCAATGAAATATAACCACATAATGAAGTAAAAATGGTGGTAAAAACCATATAATAAACCTAAAGTATTTCAATTCATAATAAATTAAGATGTTTTTACATTTATAATAATAACAATATGGAAGTGATAAATGGCTTAAGGTGAACTCTGTTTGACAGTGAGTATTCTTCCTGTTGATGTTGTATCTATATGTAGCAAAGCATGTAAAACCATCATGATTTTAAAGTCAGAGGAAGTAGAGACTAGGGATGGGACCCTGGCCATCATGATCCAGAAATGCCTTATGGGTAAATTATACAAGGTGGTTTAACATTAATTATAATGTAGATGTCATTCAAACATGTCTTCTTTCTTCCTTAAACTGTTATCTGGTACATTTGTACATGAGTCATAGTATTTTGAATTTTTCTGAAATCCTGCATAATAGTTATTTTTAAAAATCATGCATTTAATTGTGAATAATAATATCTACATATAAATGTTGGTGTTGATTTGGACATGGATAAGTATGTTTGTTTTTGATTTACACACCCAAAATAACTAAAACCTTAAGAGATAACTTTATAGAATATAAAAAATCAAAATACATTGTAGCTTGGGTTTTTGTATTGTTTCCTCTGAAATGTGTGTTTGACTTGTCAGCTGAATTGTCTAAAGCATGTTCTTACAGATCACATTGCCTCTCACTACCATAGTTCAAATCCTTGTCATGCATATCCTAGTATGAGACAGTCTGTCAGTTGGCTTGCCAAAGGATTGTGCCCTTTTTAAAGAGACAGTCTGTCAGTTGGCTTGCCAAAGGTTTGTGCCCTTTTTAAAGAGACAGTTTGTCAGTTGGCTTGCCAAAGGTTAATGTGCCCTTTTTAAATGTATTCTCATTTTCTTCCAGCATCCAAGAACTGACCACCTTAATATATATATATATATATATATATATATATATATATATATATATATATATATATATATATATATATGCTGACAAAATTTAACAAACTATTATAATATAAAAACATTTCCAGTAACCTAGAATCCATATATCTCAACTTTAAGAATCGATTTGTTAAATTCTGAATATCTTGAAAACTAACAAAATTATTAAGATTTCAAATTTTCCAGACTTAAATTAAAAAGAAAGTCTAAGTTAAGAAACAATTATAAAATTGGAGCCAGATAACTTAAAGTTGGTTATCATACTAGGAAAGAAGAATAAAAATAAAAAGTACCGGTACAAAAAGAAGCTGATGTCCTTAGAAGTATGCTACTGACATTTAAAGTAAATGTTGCCAAATAATTCTGATTTTCAAACATTTTGTCTCTAACCTTTAATGTTAAATATTTTAATAGTCTATATTTTGAAAGTACATCTATCAGTCACTGGAATATTTAGGATTTCCATAACATTGTGATATAGTTAATATAGGAGGTTTTTTATATGAACACAAAAATGATTTCATACATGGTTAGAACAACATTTTTTGTTTAGATTTCCTCTATTTTTGTACTTGAACATTACTAAATATTTTGGAATTTGATTTAGTTTTTAACAAAATGTTAATTATGTATGAAATTTAAAAAAAATATATATGGTATGGTATATGGTATGTACTGGCATCAGACAAAAGGTCCATCAGTAAAATTTGTAGACAGAACTTGATACACACAGCAAAAAATACATAAACAGTTGAAGGCCAAAACAAAAGGATTAGTTGACCTTTAAAATTAAAAAAGACTAGATATAGACAAGTAATATAGATGGTTTGATATAAAAATAAAAAAACAATGGATGAAAAAGGACCTTATGACAGCTTATTTTTGTATAAATAGTCCTCAGTTCATTTACAAACCTGTTACTGGTACTGTTGATTGAACTTGTGGTAATATTTTCCAAAGTGTGATGCCCTTCTTTGAGTGAACCAACCCCCCCCCCCACACACACACACACACATCCACTCTCATGATACACCCTTGTGTTTAAGTCTTCTATCTACATTTAGCCATACCATTTTTTTTTCTTTGTTAAGCATCCACCCTATCCTATCATCAAAAACCTACCAACCTTTTAGGAAAACAATGTGAAGTAATAGTAAAAAAAACCCACAAACCTCTTATGTTAAAAGTATGGACCTTGGCATTTAAAAATGAGCATATAGTATTAACAATTGCAACAAAGTATAAAACTTGGTTAAAACCAAAACCAAACTGTAACTTAGAACAAAACAAAACAAAAACTTTTAATTCAAAATAAATTAAAAACCTTAAAATGATTGATGTTTCTCCCCCCCCCCCCCCCCCCCCCCGCCCCAAAAAAAAAAAAAAAAAAAAAAAAAAAGCAGAATGAATTTGATAAAAATTGTTTGTTTATTCATGTTTGAAGTCCTAAAACCTACCCACCAGCTGACGCTTGACAAAAAATTAACTGGCACGGCCTTATCTTGATGACTACTCATATTTATGGGGTCAGTCATTCAAAAAAAAAATTTATATTTGGTTGCCTGGGTTACTGTCATTTACTCTTGACACCTTTAGAGGTCATTATGGCAAACTACATAATTTCTGACAGTATATCACCACCCACTTCTTTTGGTTGTAAGAGTAAATACAATACTATGAAGGTTTTTATTCCTTTTATAAAGTCAAAAATGAGAAATGATATATTTCATCAAAGCATAGGAATATATTCAAGAAGTCTTTGTCAATATGTTGAAGACATCTAGTCTCAGAATAGAAGATACTTGTAATGTAGAGGTTTGACAGATTTTAGAACATTCTTATGCCAAGTGCTAGGGTACAACAATTCATAATGGTGTGTAATGCCACCAGTCAAAGTTTTTTTGCTTATATTTGGAAATATCAAAAGGGATCCACATGCTTTTAGTAAGTAATACACTGTGATCTGTCCCACTGCCCCATGGGAATCAAACTTATAGGTTCAGTTCAGTTCAGTTCATATAGTTTATTTAGTGTCACATGTTATAAAACATAATATACATATTAAAATATTACATAAAATAATAACATCCAGCCTTAAAAGACTTATGAGACACGAGTTAAAAGTTATTTACACGTAACATAGTGAAACAAAAATTTTAAATTAAGAATATTGGTTACAAGTTAATAAAACACTTTCATCTATTATACATATCACATAAAGTTTTGGCTAGAAGTGTTTGAACATCACCAGTACACATTATAATTAAAAACTTTTCATCATCGTTTAAAAACTAAAAAAAAGGATTTAACTGTTGCATAAAAGTAAAAATATCATGTCTTATAGGTGTTAAAATGCCCTAGCTGTATTCTGTAAGCCAACACTTTAAATTACTGCTGAACAGAGGCACCACAAAGTGGTTAGAACATCTAGTATATTTAGAAACATTTTTAAAAATACTGTAATTGGTAAGGAATAAAGTATTCCTTCATATACTTGCCAAGTTATAATGGACTATCTCAAATTTTCCATAAAATATTTATAGTGAAGAAGATAAAACTATTTTGTTTCAGGTTGCATGTATAAAGTCATTAAAAAGTTTTTCTCTCTCGTCTGATTTCTGTGTTATCACATTTACAGTAACAATGCAGTTAACAGCCATTACCAAGGGGCATTCTTAAAAATAGAAACCAGTTTTATTTGATTTTTCCCAAATGTATAGGAATATAGACAAAATAGATAGCTTCCATTATCTTGTATTATCTTTTACAGTGTTTTTTATTTATTTTCTTTATTTTTTCTGTTAATATGTCAGTTACATTGAGGTATTGTCTCTTAAGGAAGATGTGAACTTATAGTAGATGAACAATTTACGGTAATACCTTTGAAAATTAAATGTGAACTTGTTGGTCCATCGTTTATGACTATATGCATTATGCATGGCTCACATTATTAATACCTGTTTGTCTAGCTTTGAATTTCACGATAGACAGATCTGGTGTGAGAAAGTTTGTCAGCTTGTTAGCCAAAGGTTGTGTTCTGTACTCGGGTTTCCTCTACCAATCCAGAACTGGCCACATGAGTGAAATATAACAAACACCTTTCCATTATTCTCTTTTGTTTCAAGCATTTTGATTGGTCAGACCTTTCCTGTTATTTTTATATGAAAAAAAGCCTCATGGTATCATGGACAAAACATTTGTGTTCCTATGCCACAGGGATGTTATTCTTTTTTTTTTTTTTTATTTTATGTACAGTTTTAAAGGTATTAAATAAGTGATTTTTAAATCTATGAACTGAATTATACAAAAAACAAAAAATAAATAAATTATTCTTCAATTTTTGTCATGTTAAAGTGAAGGAATTTGACAGCGTAAACTGGATACCTTACCATCTCTAGTTTCATTTCTAGTCAGACAATAAGGAATCTTCAATACATATCAAAAACAAACATACTAATCCATGTCCGAATCACAATCCAGAAGCAAAGTAAAAACTTTGGAACTGACAAGTTAGGTTACACATGTGAACTTCCACCAGGGAAGTGAGGCCAGGTGCTCCGGAAGGGTAAGCACCTCCTGTTTAGCTAGCTACACCCGTCACGTGTGTAATCAAAATTGTGTGAAAGGAACATGGAACTATAAGTCGTCAAATATATCCAGGGCAATCCTGGACACAGAGACATCAAACTTATCAACAATACTGTGATGACGGCCATAAAACTTTTTGAGGGCCTTGATAAGCCTAGGCTTGCAATATCCCTGAGTCAACAATTTATTTGCAAGCAGCCTACTTCGTTGTACAAAGTCCTCGTAGTGGGAACAAGCTCTACCATAGCGTATTAATTGGGAAACAAATACACCATAAGCAGGAGAAGCAGGTATATTGCTGCATAAAAGGAAAGTTGACAATAGAAAAATTGAAGTCATCACGTTTGTCATAAAGTTTCAAATGTAGCCTTTCGTGTGTGTCATAATTCAGGTATAAGTCTAAATATGAAGCAGAACTTGAGGAATCAGTCGTGTCTTTTATTTCAAGCTCACTAGGGTAGATGACATTTACATAGAGCCCAAATTTAGGATTGTTAAGAGACAGAATGTCATCTATATATCTGTATGTTGAGTTGAATGATTTGGCGACAGTCCTCTCCAGATTTAACAAGGTTCTGCATAAATTCCGCTTCATAAGAATAAAGAGACAAATCAGCAAGCAATGGTGCACAGTTTGTATATTAGTGCATTCAATGAATTGAAAATTGAGTCCACTCACCCCATTGCCCCTCCCTCATACATTGGTATATTGAACCCTTCATATCTATATATCATTATATTGTTCTTACTAATTGGTATCGGTAAATAGTCATTGGATATCAGTATCAAAATAAGAAATAAAAATCAACTATACCAAATTTGTCATACATATTTCTATGAAATAGACATTTGGGCCACCTTTAGGTGACAAGCTATTACCAGATTTTCATCCATCAATCAATTTTATGTCTTTACCTGAGATTTTTACCTGTAATGTGAGGGTCATCATGTAGGTAATATGTATATACAGAAGTAGAAACCAGTACATTTCATTGGTTGATAAGATCAGGCTCATTAGCATGTTTTTGTCTTTCATTCATAACTTGTAGATTTTGTTGTACCATATGCAAGGATTAATTATAAATATCTGATTTTCTTGTAATGGGAAAAGTCGTTTAGATTATGGTTTTCAAGAATTTTTTCTTTGAGATATTTAAGGTAATTATTTATAAATAATTTATTATGTTACTTTTTAAATATATGTACATATATGTTACTTTTTATAAGTATATCGGTACATTGTATATTTATTTTGAAATATTGTGTTAATTATAATATCTGATTCAAATTTCACACACACACACACACACACACACACACACACACACACACATATATATATATATATATATATATATATATATTATATTATTTTTCAAAACAATACAATTTTTAATGATGTTATCAGATATAATATCAAATTCTTTATAACAATTTAAAAAAAAAAAAAATTTCCATGGATGTTTGACTTAATAACAATTGTTTTTGTACCAAAAATAATAAATAAGGTGAAATTGTATAACCGTTAAATAGTGTTACCCTCATATTTACCAATCAATATTTAATATTAACATTTTTTATTATGCTGTATATATTGGTATGGTATGGTGAATTAGTGGGTCAACAGTAAAATATCATGTAGAACTTACATTTATTTATTTATTTATTTATTTATTTATTTATTTATTTATTTATTTATTTATTTATTTATTTATTTAACAATTTGTGCTGCTTTAATTTTTGTTGTTAAGTCTTACTGATTATACAGTAAGTCCTGTCTAAATCTAACACCTTTGAGATCTGCGGAAGTTTTCGTTTAGTTCAGACAAGACTTCAGTGTACACATATTAATTAATCAGTGGGAATGGTGTATCTTAATAATGAAGTTCAGTTTAGACAGGATTATGTCTGTTTTGGATTTGTTTTTCACATGCCCTGCTATATCAATAGTCTTTATAAATTAATTATATCAAACTAGACTTACTGATTAAAATTCAAATTAAAGACAAATTGTCAGTATTTATCAAATCATGGTTAGTAAAAGTTACCGTATTTGGTATTTTTAAACACACTTTACTTTTGTGCACACATTTATTTGACAATTGTGTACATTATTTATAAGTTGATATTGATGAAATGTTTTCTTTTTAGATTTGATATTTTCTGTGTTTATGTCAAAATTGTTGCTGTATCTGTATGGTACCTTCTTCCCATTCTTTGGAACACTCTTCCATATTTTGGATAAAGTTCTAATATTCAATTAAGTCAGACAGAAAAGTTAGATATAATTCAGATTTGTCATCAGGTTTTTTTGCACAAATCCTGACTGGCCTTTAGTAAAGGACATATTATATGTATGTAGATAGGTATAGCTCGAAGGCACACATGATACCTGGCCTGACTGGAGAATATGTCTATAGCAGTGTCATAATTAGTCATGCTCTAGTTATCTTACTGGTCACTGTTTCAAGGATGATATGGTTATTTGATGGTCATTCCATCACACATTCCTGGTCAATATCGTTTTAGGGTATACTAGAAATAAATTTATAGCTGTTTACTCAATCAGATAAGGCTATATTTAGTATGGTGTATTGTGTTTGAATGTTTTACAGGACAGAATTACTGTATAATTGCTATAGTTAAAAGCTTTTTGAACCATCAAAATAAATAAAGCAAAAGTTCATGAAAATAGGCCAGACTGGTTCAGTGGTCTTGTTTTCAGGGTTAATGTTTTGTTGTATAAGCACTTTTTCTGCCTTGTCATATATAAGTGTTACAGACAGTATAACTAGAGGCTGACATACTCTAACTGAAATTGTCCCACTTCATTGAGTGATATGGTTCAGGGAAAATACATAACAGTAGATTTGTTCAAATTTATACCACAGGGTAAAATTGATTTTTATTGTGTTTTCTTTGTAGAGTCACTTGGAACTGATCTATTCCAATGAAACATCTTTTCACTATAACATTGTGTAAAAGAAAGTTCCATATGGAATAAAATCTACAATAGTCTGTTTCTATTCTGTTTACAAACCCGATTCATAAGTAACAGTTACTCAGTCAGAATTTGTTCCTTCAGGGAAAATGTTCCAATGGAATGTTTTCTCACTAGTGAATTGAGTCTAACAGAATTAAGATAACATACAGAGTTAAAACCAAGCTAGTGATTTATAGTCAGTTTAAAACCTTGGTTCCTAATCACTACAGAGTTTCATTTTCTGTGGAGGTGTTTCCTGCCAGATTTTTACACTATTCCTAGTAGTCCAAGAGATCATGGCTAAAATCCGGGTGAACGAGGCCAAAAGGTTTGAGGGTTGATTCTTGTAGGAAAATGTCCCTAGTTACTGAAAACCAATTTCTTACGCGTCAAATCGTTTCCGATTTTTTAATCAGAAACAGTTTTGAAGAAAAGCTTCTGCAAATGTTAAATTTTGTAAAAAAAATAAAATTCCAGATTTTGAAGCATTTTGTGGCAAAACACACAAAAATGTTCATTCTATCTTTCATTGTGGACACATAATAGATTAAAATGCAAAACATCCTGACAGTTTTCCGATTTTGTGTCAAAATTTTAAAATAAGCAATAAAACTGATGCTGTAAACTGCGTTTTTACCATATCTACCGTCTTTCGATTCTTGTAAATCTGTTGTTTATGCATTACATATGACAAACTATAAATTTTTATAAAGCCTTGGTAGTCGTTTAGATAAAAATGTTACAAAACTTCGGAAATATGGAACCTTAAAACCGTAGCAAATTATTATGTTTTCCCTACCCCAAAAATACGAACATGTCAAAAATTCATTATTTTGGCCCATGCTTACCAATAAGTGTTTAAAACAAAACGTTATTGTTTGTTACATCTCCCGTCTGTGTCCAACATATTTATAAAACAATAATATGTAGTGTGTTTGGTGATTTTATATGAAAATTTGCACTTTTCATATAACAATAGCTTAGAAAATGAGTTTTCATTAAATCTTTTGTACTCTACTTCTTGTAATTTTGTTATATAGGCATTGAATCTCGAGATGTATATGTTTCTGTATTGCCGTGGCACATTTGAGTCTGACAACATAAAAAACTATCGAAAATACCGAAGTTTATAGATGAAACGGATAAATTTATTTCCCCTACCCCAAAATTGAAAAACATGTGAAAATCCATTTTTATGCAATATATGCAAAAACTGTTTCTGATTAAAAAATCGGAAACGATTTGACGCATAAGAAATTGGTTTTCAGTAACGAGGGACATTTTCCTACAAGAATCAACCCTCAAACCTTTTGGCCTCGTTCACCCAGATTTTAGCCATGATCTCTTGGACTATAGTTCTGTGTTAGTGATTTATTAGCTAGTCATAAGCCCCCCATTCCTAGTTCTGTGTTAGTGATATTATTAGCTAGTCAGAAGCCCCACCATTCCTAGTTCTGTGTTAGTGATATTATTAGTCTAGTCAGAAGCCCCACCATTCTAGTTCTGTGTTAGTGATATTATTAGCTAGTCAGAAGCCCCACCATTCCTAGGTCTGTGTTAGTGATATTATTAGCTAGTAAGAAGCCCCACCATTCCTAGTTCTGTGTTAGTGATATTATTAGCTAGTCAGAAGCCCCACCATTCCTAGGTCTGTGTTAGTGATATTATTAGCTAGACAGAAGCCCCACCATTCCTAGTTCTGTGTTAGTGATATTATTAGCTAGACAGAAGCCCCACCATTCCTAGTTCTGTGTTAGTGATATTATTAGCTAGACAGAAGCCCCACCATTCCTAGGTCTGTGTTAGTGATATTATTAGCTAGTCAGAAGCCCCACCATTCCTAGGTCTGTGTTAGTGATATTATTAGCTAGACAGAAGCCCCACCATTCCTAGGTCTGTGTTAGTGATATTATTAGCTAGACAGAAGCCCCACCATTCCTAGGTCTGTGTTAGTGATATTATTAGCTAGTCAGAAGCCCCACCATTCCTAGTTCTGTGTTAGTGATATTATTAGCTAGACAGAAGCCCCACCATTCCTAGTTCTGTGTTAGTGATATTATTAGCTAGTCAGAAGCCCCACCATTCCTAGTTCTGTGTTAGTGATATTATTAGCTAGACAGAAGCCCCACCATTCCTAGGTCTGTGTTAGTGATATTATTAGCTAGTCAGAAGCCCCACCATTCCTAGTTCTGTGTTAGTGATATTATTAGCTAGTCAGAAGCCCCACCATTCCTAGTTCTGTGTTAGTGATATTATTAGCTAGACAGAAGCCCCAGTAGTTCACTTTGCTTATTCAGCAGTATTCTTGTTTAATATAGTTCTGCAGATGTCCTATAAAACTATAAAAACCATAGACACGCTGTTTTATGAAAAATTCTGCAGACCCTGAGGATACAAGGAGACTTTATTACATAATTCTGTTTGATTTAGATGTGATGTATCACTGATAACACTAAACCAGGACATTATTACTAATTCATGTTGATACCTAGCATCTGTAAATAGACTGTGTTAATGTCACTTGCAATTTTTGTAATAATGAATATTTAATCATATTTCACAAAACATTCTTCTCTTCTTGTCACTCATGGTTATTAATATTTTCCATCCACCTTCCACTGTATGAATGTCCTTAAGAATACAAATTTAAAAACCACATAGATTTACAAATCAAGTTCTTCTATTGGTGGATAAGTCATATCATGGTATACCATTTGTCCACCTGTTCGTTTTTTATATGACCGTCACCAATTGTGATAGGTCATATTATAGTATACTGTTTGTCCACCAGTTCATTTTTATTTTGCTAGTTTTAATTTATCTCTTTTTATACCTGGTTTTCAATGTTGTATCTGGTTTTGAGATAATCTTTAGTTTAGTATCAATATTTGTATGTTTTTAATTGAAATAATATACAGTAAAACCTCAATTTATTGCTAGCATTTGTTCTGTCAAATTTTGGTGTTTGATACAAGTTTATCATTAAATTGAGGGAAGTTATATAGAAAAAATAAAAGAAATAGTGTGGGAATTTAAAATACTGCAGCAATAAGCAAGGTGGTAAATATATTAAGAAGCATTATAATGAGGAATTACTGTATTTATTTGTAATTCACTAAAATTTTAATTTTGACTAAAAGGCCTAAAAATGAATAAATAACATATCTATTAATATTTCTTTGATAATTAATTTTTCAAACTTTTGCATATTTTATGGGTGGGACACAAAGATTTATGGGTGGGGGTTAAAATGAAAGTCTTTACTGAGTGAACCTGGTCCAGATCAATGACTTAAGATTGTTGACTATTCAACAAGTCCTTGGAGATATAACCTTCAATGTTTAACTTTAGTTTTTGAACTTCAAATACATATTATGTACACAATGTTTAAATCAGAGTAAGTTTAAGTCTTACCAAATTCTGTGTCATGTTTAACTTTATATGTAAAAGTTATGTCGGGGGTATGTATAAAAGGTGTCTATAGATAACATTGTTGAAGAAATTTTACCACCAGTAGGTATCTTTAAGTTTTTAGGTTTTTTTATAAAAATGTCAATAACCAAACTTAAACCTACAACTAATATTCTTTGATTTTGTTTATCTTTTAAAGTTTTCCTATTTGTTTTTATTGTTTATTTTGGTTATATAGAGAAGTGCACACGGTGTAAAGTGTTCTATAATTACGTCAGTAATATCTGGGTTTTACTAGACTTACTGAATTTTAAATTTGGAATATTTTAAAAATAGTGAGTTTAAAAAAAACTATTGAGCTAATAACCTGTGGAAAAACTTAACATTGAAGATTTGTTATCACAGACATACAACATTTACTGGTGTTATATATCATAAATATCAGCGGAGTAGCCAGTTCATAATAAGTTTGTTAATATAAAGGTAAATAATTATTCATTATATAACTTGGGTTTGTTTAATTTTTTAATATGATTATTTATCACATAATTAGTTTTGAAATCATTATTTGTCTCACCTATTCTGAGACTTATCAGCCATGTTACATTTGTAATGAACATTGTATAATATATGTACATTGTAGTCTTACAATTAAGGGTTTGAAGGCTTTACTTGAGAGTGTCTGTACTTAGATCATTAGATCCATAGATGTCCATGGCTATGTGTCTGTATTTAGATCATTAGATCCATACATGTCCAAAGTTGTGTGTCTGTATTTAGATCATTAGATCCATACATGTCCAAAGCTGTGTGTCTGTATTTAGATCATTAGATCCATACATGTCCAAAGCTGTGTCTGTATTTAGATCATTAGATCCATACATGTCCAAAGTTGTGTGTCTGTACTTGGATCATTAGATCCACACATGTCCAAAGCTGTGTGTCTGTATTTAGATCATTAGATCCATACATGTCCAAAGCTATGTGTCTGTATTTAGATCATTAGATCCATACATGTCCAAAGTTGTGTGTCTGTATTTAGATCATTAGATCCATACATGTCCAAAGCTATGTGTCTGTATTTAGATCATTTGATCCATACATGTCCAAAGCTATGTGTCTGTATTTAGACCATTAGATCCATACATGTCCAAAGCTGTGTCTGTATTTAGATCATTAGATCCACACATGTCCAAAGTTGTGTGTCTGTATTTATATCATTAGATCCACACATGTCCAAAGCTGTGTGTCTATTTAGATCATTAGATCCATACATGTCCAAAGCTGTGTGTCTGTATTTAGATCATTAGATCCACACATGTCCAAAGCTGTGTGTCTGTATTTAGATCATTAGATCCACACATGTCCAAAGCTGTGTGTCTGTATTTAGATCATTAGATCCATACATGTCCAAAGCTTTGTGTCTGTATTTAGATCATTAGATCCATACATGTCCAAAGTTGTGTGTCTGTATTTAGATCATTAGATCCATACATGTCCAAAGCTGTGTGTCTGTATTTAGATCATTAGATCCATACATGCCCAAAGCTGTGTGTCTGTATTTAGATCATTAGATCCATACATGTCCAAAGTTGTGTGTCTGTATTTAGATCATTAGATCCATACATGTCCAAAGTTGTGTGTCTGTATTTAGATCATTAGATCCATACATGTCCAAAGTTGTGTGTCTGTATTTAGATCATTAGATCCATACATGTCCAAAGTTGTGTGTCTGTATTTAGATCATTAGATCCATACATGTCTAAGCTGTGTGTCTGTATTCCACAGTGACTCTGACAGTAGTACTTGATTCTACTATATGGATATAAAGATGTGATTTACATATTACCGGTATATTTATTGTGTGACGTATTAGATACACTGATCTTGTTATCACCAATGAACTAATTATACTGATAATAAATGTCCTGCCTTCATCAGACCTCATAATTACACTACAACATTAATATAAAAAATATACGTAGGTAATTTTAACACACTATAGGTTTTGTACAGAAGAAGTATTATCAAATAAAAAATCCCTGACGTGTGTAATGTGACTATGACGTACACAGTAGAACAGAAAGAAAGAATTACATATTTTTGTGTTAGGTTTAGTATATATATTCTACAATTGGCTGCTTAATGTAATAATTATGTACAATGTGTCAATTTAATGATTTTTATTACATCATGTTAAGCATGAAAACATTATAATAATAAACATCTGTAGACACATTTCAATTTTTTTATGTATACACACATACAATAAAATATTAGCTTTACAAAATGTCCTTGTAACCTGTAATACTCACTCAAATAAATGAGTTCATCCATAACTAAATCGCTTTTGCCTTTAACTCTCTCTCTGGTTGAGAAAATTGAATAAAATGACTAAACTCTCTCTCTCTCTCTCTCTCTCTCTCTCTCCCTCCCTCTCTAAATACCTTCTCTCTGTCTAAATAACTTCACTTAGTTGATATACATGTACAGTATTATGATGAACTACAGGTCAAGTTTGAGTTTAAGTATTGGTCAGTTGGTTCTGAAATATTTGCTGTTATGATTCTGATGAAACTCCTGATTGGGTATTTTGTATGCTCAGCAATTTTCTAGTTTGACTTAGTTATTAATGAGGTCACTAAATCACTGTTACAGGGAAACACAGCAATAATTTAGGTGATAAATAAATTAAATACTAGTAGGTTAATATACTAAGAGTCAATATTATGTTTTTTTACAAGCAGAAATCATTTTGATATATAGGTTAATTCAATTACTTTATTGTGTGTTCAGACACATGTTAGCAGTTTTCATTGTAACAATATCCTGTGATGTGATAGACTTCAATAAAAACAGGGACTGTTTGAAACAGTAGCTTATAAAAATGTCAAAGTTTGGCAGATTTAACTTGCTTGTTTGACCTATGATTTTAAATTTTTCATACTGATTTTGATTAGAGAATCTTTAAATTTTTTACTGACCTGGCATAGAATCTTACTTTACAAATTACAAGAACATTTACATCTTCTATAAGACTTATGATTGATGGTTGCTTTGTTTACATTTATAGTATAAGGGTCAGTAGATCAGGTTAGAATTGTTGACCTATACTGTGAGTCTGCCAATTTTGTTTTTTATTTTGAGGAGAGATTACAAAATTTAAGGTTTTATCTGTTATCTGTTGCAGATTGAAGATATATCCAGATGCTAACTTAAGACTTCCAGGGAAGAAGATTTTGGTAATTTAGATCCTGACTTTATAAAACAGAGACGTGAGGGTTTGGATGATTTTATACAGAAATTAGCATCACATCCAAAGATATCACAAAAGTAAGTAAAATATAATAAAGAATGGATTGCAGTATTTCAGTTGTGTTGATAAAGTCAGTTTAGGAATGGTGGAGGAAAGATGGAGTGCTTGTAGAAAACTGCTAACCATTCCCAAGGGAATACTTGTATCTGTCAGAATTTATCACATTAGTATCTGCACCAAGTGGGTTTAAAAAGGAAAATGCATGACTCTGTTTGAAATTTTTTGTTGTTTTTCCCATTGAATAAATAGTAATTCTGGTACTACACTATACCTTATACATTGGTACATAAACGTTCAAGCTTCTAGACCTGTCCACTCATGATGTGATGTTTCCAAGTCAAGGTTGTGGGGTCAACACCTAGTACTAGTTGTGATGTTTCCAAGTCAAGGTTGTGGGGTCAAAACCTAGTACTAGTTATGATGTTTCCAAGTCAAGGTTGTGGGGTCAATACCTAGTACTAGTTATGATGTTTCCAAGTCAAGGTTGTGGGGTCAACACCTAGTACTAGTTGTGATGTTTCCAAGTCAAGGTTGTGGGGTCAAAACCTAGTACTAGTTATGATGTTTCCAAGTCAAGGTTGTGGGGTCAATACCTAGTACTAGTTATGATGTTTCCAAGTCAAGGTTGTGGGGTCAACACCTAGTACTAGTTGTGATGTTTCCAAGTCAAGGTTGTGGGTCAAAACCTAGTACTAGTTATGATGTTTCCAAGTCAAGGTTGTGGGGTCAATACCTAGTACTAGTTATGATTTTCCAAGTCAAGGTTGTGGGGTCAACACCTAGTACTAGTTGTGATGTTTCCAAGTCAAGGTTGTGGGGTCAAAACCTAGTACTAGTTATGATGTTTCCAAGTCAAGGTTGTGGGGTCAATACCTAGTACTAGTTATGATGTTTCCAAGTCAAGGTTGTGGGGTCAACACCTAGTACTAGTTGTGATGTTTCCAAGTCAAGGTTGTGGGGTCAAAACCTAGTACTAGTTATGATGTTTCCAAGTCAAGGTTGTGGGGTCAATACCTAGTACTAGTTGTGATATTTCCAAGTCAAGGTTGTGGGGTCAATACTTAGTACTAGTTGTGATGTTTCCAAGTCAAGGTTGTGGGGTCAAAACCTAGTACTAGTTATGATGTTTCCAAGTCAAGGTTGTGGGGTCAAAACCTAGTACTAGTTGTGATATTTCCAAGTCAAGGTTGTGGGGTCAATACCTAGTACTAGTTGTGATATTTCCAAGTCAAGGTTGTGGGGTCAATACCTAATACTAGTTGTGATGTTTCCAAGTCAAGGTTGTGGGGTCAATACCTAATACTAGTTATGATGTTTCCAAGTCAAGGTTGTGGGGTCAATACCTAATACTAGTTATGATGTTTCCAAGTCAAGGTTGTGGGGTCAAAACCTAGTACTAGTTGTGATATTTCCAAGTCAAGGTTGTGGGGTCAATACCTAATACTAGTTGTGATGTTTCCAAGTCAAGGTTGTGGGGTCAATACCTAATACTAGTTATGATGTTTCCAAGTCAAGGTTGTGGGGTCAATACCTAATACTAGTTATGATGTTTCCAAGTCAAGGTTGTGGGGTCAATACCTAGTACATTGTACTAGTTGTGATGTTTCCAAGTCAAGGTTGTGGGGTCAACTAGTACTAGTTGTGATGTTTCCAAGTCAAGGTTGTGGGGTCAAAACCTAGTACTAGTTGTGATATTTCCAAGTCAAGGTTGTGGGGTCAATACCTAGTACTAGTTGTGATGTTTCCAAGTCAAGGTTGTGGGGTCAACACCTAGTACTAGTTGTGATGTTTCCAAGTCAAGGTTGTGGGGTCAACACCTAGTACTAGTTGTGATGTTTCCAAGTCAAGGTTGTGGGGTCAATACCTAGTACTAGTTGTGATGTTTCCAAGTCAAGGTTGTGGGGTCAATACTTAGTACTAGTTGTGATGTTTCCAAGTCAAGGTTGTGGGGTCAATACCTAATACTAGTTATGATGTTTCCAAGTCAAGGTTGTGGGGTCAATACCTAGTACTAGTTGTGATATTTCCAAGTCAAGGTTGTGGGGTCAATACCTAGTACTAGTTGTGATATTTCCAAGTCAAGGTTGTGGGGTCAAAACCTAGTACTAGTTATGATGTTTCCAAGTCAAGGTTGTGGGGTCAATACCTAGTACTAGTTGTGATGTTTCCAAGTCAAGGTTGTGGGGTCAATACCTAGTACTAGTTGTGATATTTCCAAGTCAAGGTTGTGGGGTCAATACCTAGTACTAGTTGTGATATTTCCAAGTCAAGGTTGTGGGGTCAATACCTAGTACTAGTTGTGATATTTCCAAGTCAAGGTTGTGGGGTCAATACCTAGTACTAGTTGTGATGTTTCCAAGTCAAGGTTGTGGGGTCAATACCTAGTACTAGTTGTGATGTTTCCAAGTCAAGGTTGTGGGGTCAATACCTAGTACTAGTTGTGATATTTCCAAGTCAAGGTTGTGGGGTCAATACCTAGTACTAGTTGTGATATTTCCAAGTCAAGGTTGTGGGGTCAATACCTAGTACTAGTTGTGATGTTTCCAAGTCAAGGTTGTGGGGTCAATACCTAGTACTAGTTGTGATATTTCCAAGTCAAGGTTGTGGGGTCAATACCTAGTACTAGTTGTGATATTTCCAAGTCAAGGTTGTGGGGTCAATACCTAGTACTAGTTGTGATATTTCCAAGTCAAGGTTGTGGGGTCAAAACCTAGTATTAGTTATGATGTTTCCAAGTCAAGGTTGTGGGGTCAATACCTAGTACTAGTTATGATGTTTCCAAGTCAAGGTTGTGGGGTCAATACCTAGTACTAGTTGTGATGTTTCCAAGTCAAGGTTGTGGGGTCAAAACCTAGTACTAGTTATGATGTTTCCAAGTCAAGGTTGTGGGTCAAAACCTAGTACTAGTTGTGATATTTCCAAGTCAAGGTTGTGGGGTCAATACCTAGTACTAGTTGTGATATTTCCAAGTCAAGGTTGTGGGGTCAATACCTAATACTAGTTGTGATGTTTCCAAGTCAAGGTTGTGGGGTCAATACCTAATACTAGTTATGATGTTTCCAAGTCAAGGTTGTGGGGTCAATACCTAATACTAGTTATGATGTTTCCAAGTCAAGGTTGTGGGGTCAAAACCTAGTACTAGTTGTGATATTTCCAAGTCAAGGTTGTGGGGTCAATACCTAATACTAGTTGTGATGTTTCCAAGTCAAGGTTGTGGGGTCAATACCTAATACTAGTTATGATGTTTCCAAGTCAAGGTTGTGGGGTCAATACCTAATACTAGTTATGATGTTTCCAAGTCAAGGTTGTGGGGTCAATACCTAGTACATTGTACTAGTTGTGATGTTTCCAAGTCAAGGTTGTGGGGTCAACTAGTACTAGTTGTGATGTTTCCAAGTCAAGGTTGTGGGGTCAATACCTAGTACTAGTTGTGATGTTTCCAAGTCAAGGTTGTGGGGTCAAAACCTAGTACTAGTTGTGATATTTTCTGATGTGATGTTTCATCCTCTATTATTAAGCTTAATGCCTTGTGTCATGGCATGCATAAAAACCCAGTGCCAGAACTCCATTCCTTGCAATTCACTCTCTACTGTTAATCTCACAGAATGGAAAACTTACTTTGATTAAATTGTGGTAACATTTCTACCATAAATCTCCAAGAAAGGAAAACTTACTGTTACCATGGTAACATTTCTACTATAAACCTCCCAGAATGGAAAAAAACCTTACTGTGGTGACATTTTTGCTATAAATCTCACATAATGGAAAAACACTTGATATCTTGACTTTACTGATCACTAAAAAGTAAACTTGTCCATAATTTAAGAAGTTTTATCCCAATAAGAGCAAAATGTTATTTGATTACAGAACATCTGTTATAGAGGTAATCTGAGATATGGACAATCAAATTACAACAGAATACTTGTATAATCTGTATATATAGCTGAGAATACAAGTAGGATGTAATATTGTTTTGTTTCTATATTTATTCTCGCTAGTATTGATTTTTGTTGGTTTTTCCCATTCTTGGGCAATATTAAAATTCCATCAGGGTTTAATATTATTTTCCTGTCTATAGTACCGGTAATTTGATTTTAGAGGATCTGTTCTATTTTAGACACTACACTATAACATTGCAGAGTTTTAGATTATTTTCTTACATTTTTTCAGCCATTGCTGTTTTCTTTAGTGATTTGATTTTAGGATATATATATATATATATATACCAGTATTATATTTATCAGATTAGCACCAATTATAAATTATTTTACTGATTTTGTTGACACAAATCATTCTTGTTCTGCAGGGATCATTTAATTAAATAAAACTTTGTTTTGAAGCTACATGATTACATCTAACATAAAGTTGAAGCATTACATCTAACATAAATTTGAAGCATTACATCTAACATAAAGTTGAAGCATTACTTCTATTCCGAGATTTGTAGAATGATGGGGAGTTTTGGATTTTATATTTATAGCAAAAATGCAAAATTAAATTGGAATTGGTATAGGGGAGTGTTTTATATCCCAGTCAAGATTCTTTAACTTATATCAAGGATGACAGTTCAGAGATATTGGAGGAAACCAGAGTGTTTGGATAGAATCAAGAACCTTCAGAAACAGAATTGATCAACTTTCTCACACTATGATGTGCTGTGAGTGGAATTTGAACCGAGGTTATGAAAGGTGCAGCAATCATGGCCATAAACACTCAGCCAATTAGGACACGGAATAGAGTAGCATCTATAAAGATTTGTGACCAGATAGGGAAGCTGGCTACACAGACTTATATGTATATAGCTTGAAGATTTAAATACTTAATTAAGCTGTAGTATGTAGGTCTAATACAATCCTGTAATCATACAATCCTGTAATCATACAATCCTGTATCTAATGGTCTAATATTAACAGTTCTATCATTTTACCATTTTAAAGTTTCCATATAGTGTTAACTTTGACAAAGATTACTCACAGATACTTAGTTGTTAAGTGACAACTTTAATTCACATGTCACAGCACTAATCCTCGCAAGATTTTTCTACTGAGTAAATGATTAATTAAATTCTGATAATAAGCTAATTGAATGACTAAATATCACATATGGAGAGATAAGTGTCTCTTGAGGAAATGTAAATTTTAATGTCAATACAATTTATAATTTATTATTTCAATAATATTAATTAAAATTAATGTCTAAAATATAGAATTAAAAGTCAATGAAACCATATTTAAGTTGGTGACAGTTTCACAATAAATCACTAAAGAATATATACAAAACAAAGATTTAATTTATGGTACACTAGGGGATACAAATGGCTTGGGGTTCAATTGGCCAACATGGTCTGCTAGTGAAACCAACAGACAGACATCAAACATAATGACAAATGATATCAGGTGGTAATTGTGTAACAGTTAAATTTGGTCCATCAGCAATAATGTTCCAAGAGATCATTTTTACTGGTAGAAAAGTTCAAAACTGGATGAATTCTGGTCTGTTTACAAACAAAAAATTTCACACAAGAAGACAGTTAAGAAAGATGTCTAATTGTACCTTGAATTAAACATTTATTTTTTTTTCGAAAATAACAGAATGAAATCATTTTTAACATTTCTGTGTAAATAATTTCTAAACATTTTACTCACAACTTAATTGAGTAGAGGGTGGGGTACAAAAAATTCATATAGTTATGCTTACATATGCTTTTTTACATTTTTTAAAGGAATTTCATATAATGGGGTTTGCCGCTGTACCATGTCATGAATATCCCTTAATGTTTGTGTGGAACGTTTTGGAAAATGTTGGCGTTACAAGTTCCTGTAATAAGGTTGTGTTTCCGGGAAATGCATCTTATGAGATTCCATATCCATTAATCATTGGAAATGATAGTTCCACACAAACCATTTTTGTCTTGGTTTGGTTGCTCATCTGTACAATAATGTGAATGTTCATATTCTGTATTGGCCATTGCCAAGTACACATTTTCTTTCTTCTAATATGAAATGAGCTTTTACATTTATATATATATATACATATGTATAGTTAATTAAATCTTATAATAAATCAAATGAGATGCTCATTTGTGATGAATTTAATTGTTAAATTAGAATGCATAATTAATCAAAAATACTGATTTATTATTTATAAATTCATTTAAATGCTTGATATATATGAATCATAGATATGATAATGTATACTTTATCATTAAGTATATATTAACCACTGCTGTGTTACAATAGATTTTATAAAACACATTGAAAATTAAATGTAGTTGGCAGTAAATGATGGGATACTTAACTAAACCAAAAAGTTTCATCAGTGGATAGTTGGGGTTCATTATGACAACCCTAAAATGTCGGAGTCTTATGGTGAGGTTTTATTTATATTTAAGTTTAAGCATTTTGCTTATTTGGATTTAATTTAACTTTTCTATTTCTCATTTGGCAAAAAAGGGATATTTTTTGTAATATAATTTTTATGGACTTTTGCAGGAAATGGAAAAGTTTATTTGAGTACACATGTATTTGATATTTTGAATGATTTATTGATTCTAGAATTAAAAAAAAAGAATTAATTAAAAATCACAAATCATATAATTATAACAACGTCAATATTCAAGACAATCTTAGTTTTTTAATTAATAAAAATAAACCTATAAAATTTATGTAATGAAAACAATCTTCCTTAAAAGATATCTCTTGATTTAATAATTATGTTCCTTCCCAGGTATATTAAGTTGTACAAACACAATGACCTGAAATAAGGAAGCCGACAGTAACAGTATAAACGAGCTTATTAACGAGCTCATTACAGAACTAAAGACTATAACCACTAGTTCGTTAACATTAGCTTGTGTACAGGTTGATACAATGTAAGTGTCAAGTCACTTATTCAGGTAGATATTATGGTATTTGAAAACTTGACTCTAAAAATGGAGAAGTTTTGTCGTTTCTTCTTATTAATGTAAGTTTATATAATATTCAATATTTAATCATTTTAAGAATATTTTCAAAGTTTTTGAGATAATATTTTCTCTCTTTCATGTTTAAATATTATTCCTATATTCTGGAAGGGACATAAATTCTTGTGACATGTCTACCCAAGCAGTTTTGTCTATGGCAACTGGTGTTGTTGAGATTGTATATTTTAAGCCTAGTTATGTACATATACATGTACCAAGTTGAGCCAAGTTAAGTCACACAACTACTTATTATTTTGTCAATTTGTTAAATCTAAACTAAATTTCTAAATAAGATCATTCTAGTTTTATGAAATCTCTATAGTGGCCATAAGTGGTCATGCCTAGTACTTAATTTCTGCAGTTGCCACATGTTTGTCAATGATTAAAAGCCATTTTACTTATGATATTTACCTCAGATTTACCTAAGTGTTATTTAATATACTTTAATATAACGCAAAAAGAGTCGGTCTGGATCTGCGGTGCACAACTACACCTCGGCAAATTAAAAGACCGACAATACAAGTTACCGACGGTGGCAAATTTCGACAGTACAGTTGATAGACATATATCGATAAAGATATTATGAACTCACCGACACTCATATATAGCTACCTGCGTCAATATTACAATTTTTGAAAAGTTAGACTGGTTTAGATCTACTTTGATGCGAGGTGAAAAGACGCTTGACAGTGTTCAAGATGCAGGAAATTGCACCATTTGTACTGAAAAAAGCGAAATTTTTCAGACCCCCCTAGAAGGTCGCGCCTTTGGCGCGTACTTGTGCCCCCTCATTCACCAGACTCTGGATCCGCCCCTGAAAAAACACACATACCCATTCACCCCCCCTCTTATTAATTCAGTGCATGTGTATTTGCAGCCAGTATGCGCATCAGTGGAAAATCAAAATCACAAATCTGAGATGTAGTTTCAAAAATAATTTAGCAAACAAGTTTATAATTTAACTGATAATTCAACTGGTCAATTGACTCTCTGACTTAACAATTCATCTGTCCATTGAATTCATAAATAAGAGGATTAACTTATAACAACACTACCTAAGGAAGAAGCAATTATGTTGTCAATTTCTATTTATTGGCAATTTAATCGCTTGTATATTAAGTAACACTTTGGGTAAATCTGGGATAAAATTCTCAAAAGTATTACAGAACACATGCTTAACAGTACATTGTGGGGTGTAAATGTTCACTCATTGAAACTTCACAACTATGTTTTGTTGTTTTTTACCCATCCAAGGGAATCAGTCCATGGTGCTGTATATCAAGTCTGAGAATTATAGTACTTTCTATTATAAATGAATATATTTTCTTACATCAGGAAATAGTAGCCAATGTTTAAAAACAAAACGCTTTACCTCCCAAGTATTACTACTTTAAGTTGATTGAAATGACCTCTGACCTCTAAATTCCTCGTTATTTTGTTTATTTAATTTGATTTAATTGACACATGTTTACAGGTACACTTACAAAACAACAAAATAAATGTAAAAAACAAAGTAACCACAACCTGTCTGTCTGATTGTCAGTCTGTCAAGGTTTACCTCATATTTACACCTTTACACATGACTGATAGATTGGTATTTGACATGTAAGTCAGATGTGATAGGTCCTATTTATACACCCTTAACCCTTACTGACCAGTAGAATAGCCCAAAATAGTGAAAGAAGGCATGCCATTGTATTAGTTAGGGTATAGAAGGATAGTACATATAAGAAACTTTTCCAGAAGTTTTAATTACCAGAATATGTATCAATATTTGTTTATGATTGCATGAACTGATAAAGTAATATAAATCAGATAAAGACCAACATTTACCAGTATTTACCAGCATATACCAACAGTTACCAGCATTTAACAACATTTACCAGTATTTACCAGCATATACCAACATTTACCAGTATTTATCAACATTTTCCATCATTTACCAACATTTACCAGCATTTACCTGCATTTACCAGCATTTACCAACATTTATAAACATTTACCTGCATTTACCAGCATTTGCCAGCATTTACCAACATTTACAAACATTTACCAGCATTTAACAATATTGCTTTGTTAGTCTAATTTTAAATACATTTTTTTCAGCAAAGCATTTCAAAAAAGCTAGAACATCAATGAATGCAGTGTCAAATGTTCTGTTATGGTTCTAACTGTTTAATTGATGATTTAAACTTTACCAGTGTACCTTTAATGCACCACAACAAATATTTGTTCCATGATACTCAGGGTTATCACTTGGTATAGAGTGCATGAACCCAAAACCAAAGATTTTGTGCCCATGATTATTTAATAAAAGCTCTATCAGTTTTATATAATTATTATAGAAAGCGTTGATATTTTTGTACTTTCAGTCCTGAAGTCAGATCATTCCTGTCTTTAGACAATCCTAAACATGCTCAAGAATCAGTAGATGTTGATACATTTGACGATCCTGACACAATGGTATGTAGTAGCTTATAACAGTAGCTTTGGGGAGTGTAATGTGGAAACCTTTCTATAATTCAAATATGGGTATATAAAATTACAGAAAACTGAAACTGAAAAAATAGTATTTATATATACATGTATTTTATTAATACAATACAGGGACATCAAAGAAATATATATTTCTTTCTTTTTATTTTATTCCTATTTAGAGATTTTATTTATTATTTTTTCGATCGTAAATAGTTGTTGTCATGGTGATTGACAAACTGAATGAACACCTCCAGTAAACCAGGGATGATGAGGAATTCTGCCTATTCCATATTAAGATGATTTTATATTTTTATCTTTTTCAGAGTGGAAGAGATGCTAATCCTGTCAACTTAGGTCCTAGTGAAAGAAGAGGTATGTTAAATAATAGAACTACCGGTACTTGAATATTTAACTTACAATAAAAGAGAGATTCCATAGCCATAACCCTGCCATAGCCATTACCCTGCCATAGTCATAATCCTGCCATAGTCATTACCCTGTTATAGTCATTGCCCAGTTATAGACATTACCCTGCCATAGTCATAATCCTGCCATAGTCATTACCCTGCTATAGCCATTGCCCTGCTATTGTCATTACCCTGAATAGCCATTATTCCTGCATATCATTTCCTCTGCATAGCCATTACCCTGCCATAGCCATGTAGCCATAGCCTGGTGGGAATTTCTTTGTCTCTGGTGGATATTGCCTTGTCTCTGGTAGATATTGCCTTGTCTGTGGTGAATATCACCTTGTCTCTGGTAAATACTGCCTTGTCTCTGGTAGATATTGCCTTGTCTCCAGTGGATATTGCCTTGTCTCTGGTGAATATTGCATTGTCTCTGGTGGATATTGCCTTGTCTCTGGTAGATATTGCCTTGTCTCCGGTGGATATTGCCTTGTCTCTGGTAGATATTGCCTTGTCTCCGGTGGATATTGCCTTGTCTCCGGTGGATATTGCCTTGTCTCTGGTAGATATTGCCTTGTCTCTGTCTCTCCAATCATCATACAATCTTTTACATAATTATCACCACTGCCAATGAATTGTTTCTTTTTTATTCTTCACAAATCCCATTAGACTATCATTTGTACTTAAAAAAGAGTAATTACTGTGAATTATAAATAGACAAGATGATATGTTTACATTCTAATTATTCTTATGTATTTTTTATTTTCAGTGTCAAACCAAGTGATTTTGAATTTCTCAAGGTTATTGGAAAAGGCAGCTTTGGGAAGGTAAATAAAGAATGAGACCCTAGAAAACATTAATTCTATTGTAGAAAACATGTACAATACTGTACTTGGTACTCTGTGTACTTCAGTTTATCATTTACACAATTATTTAAGGTTAAATGACCTGTTAGAGATAGAATGCATCAAGTTGATATGACTTTATAGAATGGTTTGTGTATTCTCAGGAGTGCAGTACATTTTAATACATTGTGTGTCATCGTCAATCGTTTGTCTCAATTGATAATTATCTCATGTTTCGTTTTAAAATTGATTGTTTATGACATCGTTAACCTTCTATAAGGACAGGTAAAAATCAAAACAATTACTAACATAGTTGTGCTGTGTGTTAAAATGATAGATATAAGGTGTTAAAAGTGTAATGGCAGGTTGACAAGTACAAACTTTTGTTTTGTTAATCAAGACTTAATTGTTATTGTTGTTGTTTTGTATTCTTTTGTTTAAACAATTGAAACTTTTATTTTTTCTCTCTCTTTTTATTTTATTTTTTTAGATATTAAAGGAATTTTAATTTAATTAGACTAGATGTTTATAGAATTTATTTATTACAGACTTACTAGGTTTTTGTTTTTCTTTGTTGGTGTATATACTGTATGTCATACTTACCGTACTAAGAATACAATTTTTTATAGTATTTTACAATTTTTTTAATATAGGGCAAAATGCACTATAATGTTATTTTTTATATGAACTGTTCTCCTACAGATTGTTTAGGCACCAATACATTTAACTAATTTTTGTTTTACTCATTTACTGTGTAATGTTGTTTTTAGCTCACCTGACCGAAGGTCATGTGAGCTTATGGCATAGCGCAGCGTGTGTATGTGCGTGTGTGCGTGTGTGCGTGTGTGCGTCGTTAACACCTATTTTCGACTTCTCCTCTGAAACTACTGGACAGTTTTTAATGAAACTTTGTCAGAAGTATATATGGGCTGGTGCAATTCAGATTTGTTCGTGGCGTTGCTATGGCTACCATAACTAGGTCAAGGTGACCTAGGGGTGCAAAAATCTTAAAAAATCTTCTTCTCCGAAAGTACTGATTGGAGAAAAAATCTGATGTGATATTTAGCTTCTCTAGGGTCTTAAGCCTATAGTTTGTTCATTTTGTAAAATTTGGATAAAAAATAGGTTACGCGTTTTTGCGTTTAATTTTGAAAAATCGTAAAATAGCTTCAAATTGTTATAACTTGACTATTTGACCAGATAATGACATGGGGTTTTCAGTTTTGACATCTTCTTGTTAGTATCTTCAAAATGAGGTCAAGGTCAATTGTAAAGGTCGTGACCTAATTTTTTTTTACCTCTGATTATAATTATTATCTCGAAAACTATAAACTTTTTGTATAGGCATGTATATTAGAATGTTGTAGGTATCGATACAACGATCATTTTGATATATAGAAAAAGGTCATGGGTTCAAAGGTCAAGGTCACAGATGTGAAACAATACTGAAATGGTTAATTATCTCGAAAACTATAAACATTTTGTATAGGCATGTATATTAGAATGTTGTAGGTATTGATACAACGATCATTTTGATGTATAGAAAAAGGTCATGGGTTCAAAGGTCAAGGTCACAGATGCGAAACAATACTGAAATGGTTAATTATCTTGAAAACTATAAACTTTTTGTATAGGCATGTATATTAGAATGTTGTAGGTATTGATACAACGATCATTTTGATGTATAGAAAAAGGTCATGGGTTCAAAGGTCAAGGTCACAGATGTGAAACAATACTGAAATGGTTAATTATCTTGAAAACTATTAACTTTTTGTATAGGCATGTATATTAGAATGTTGTAGGTATTTATACAATGGTTATCATGGTGTAAAGAAAAAAGTCATTGGGGTTTAGTATTTATGTTTTCTTTTTATCAGCTAGCCATTAGTTATCAGGTGAGCGTATCAGGCCCATGGGCCTCTTGTTTTTTATTTCTTTGGACATCACAATGACACAGTTATTTTTGTTTACATACAGGTACTTCTAGCTCGACACAAACATGAGGAAAGAATCTATGCCATCAAAGTCTTACAAAAACAAGCCATCATGAAGAGAAATGAAGTTAAACATATCATGTCTGAGAGAAGTGTATTGTTAAAAAATGTCAAACATCCATTTTTAGTGGGACTCCATTACTCCTTCCAGACTCCAGATAAATTATACTTTGTTTTGGATTATGTAAATGGAGGGGAGGTAAGCATTGTGTTGGGGATAAAAAATGTCAAACATCCATTTTTAGTGGGACTTCATTACTCCTTCAAGACACCAAATAAATTATACTTTGTTTTGGATTATGTTAATGGAGGGGAGGTCAGGATTGTAAGATACCTTTTTCTTGTACCCCCCCCTTTGCAAAATAGGCTACACCCCTTTTTTTCCGCAAAATTTTATCAACAAAATCTGAGGTGTATTGAAAGTTGAAATTGATTTTAAATTGAAAAATTGTACTTTCTGATGCAAGAAATAGAATTAATCACTACTTGTAGTGCCAGATAAGAAAATCTCAAACCGAGTTCTAATATATTTGGTTCAGAACTCGGCAAGCCTCGTTCTGGACCAAACATATTACAACTCGGGTTAAGATTCCCCTATCTGGCACAACAAGTTGTGATAGATTCTATTAGTCTTGAAGGTTACTGTTATTATAGTTATTGGACCAGTGTTGGTAGAAATAGAACCAAAATTTGTTTCACTTACACATGTTTTGATTTGACATTTTCTCAAGCCTTTATGAAGTGATAAAGGTTTTACTATTAAGAACTACTATAATCATAAGTTTATGTGGTGGATGGTTTAACTAGTAATTTTGTTGTGCTTTGTGCCAGTGCTCAACATATGGTGAAAAATGGTATCACATGTTCAGATCTGCATTGCAAACAACATGCCCATATATGAGTGACAATGAAGAAGCCAGTCAGAAATTTTAAAGACGAAAAACCACATACACAAGGATCAGATAGCTTCACTTTGACCTATGAACCACTGTGTCACCATTTAGGG
Organism: Anadara kagoshimensis; assembly: GCA_021292105.1. Taxonomy (NCBI): domain Eukaryota; kingdom Metazoa; phylum Mollusca; class Bivalvia; order Arcoida; family Arcidae; genus Anadara; species Anadara kagoshimensis. The sequence goes on along the minus strand of CM037860.1, from coordinate 464,017 downwards.
TGTGGATATTCTTTTCTTTAGTCACTTTGGAATGAGTTGCTGTGAGAGAGAACTTCTGATAATGGTCAATTGTATCCTTCCCAAGGGTTAGAGATCTTTACTGAACATTTAGGGTATGACTGTTGACTGGTGTTGGTGTTTTTATTAGTTTGGTCATTTTGGAATGAGTTGTCCACATACCCCTATCCCTTTGAACAAAGAAACAAAACATAATATGACTAGCTGTCATCTCGCTAGTTTGATGTTAGTACAATATATATGTTAATATCTGACTAGCTGTCATCTCACTAGTGTAATGTTAGTACAGTATCTATGGTAATATCTGACTAGCTGTCATCTCACTAGTGTAATGTTAGTACAATATCTATCGTAATATCTGACTAGCTGTCATCTCACTAGTGTAATGTTAGTACAACATCTATGGTAATATCTGACTAGCTGTCATCTCACTAGTGTAATGTTAGTACAATATCTATGTTAATATCTGACTAGCTGTCATCTCACTAGTGTAATGTTAGTACAATATCTATCGTAATATCTGACTAGCTGTCATCTCACTAGTGTAATGTTAGTACAATATCTATGGTAATATCTGACTAGCTGTCATCTCACTAGTGTAATGTTAGTACAATATCTATCATAATATCTGACTAGCTGTCATCTCACTAGTGTAATGTTAGTACAGTATCTATGGTAATATCTGACTAGCTGTCATCTCACTAGTTTGATGTTAGTACAATATCTATGTTAATATCTGACTAGCTGTCATCTCACTAGTGTAATGTTAGTACAGTATCTATGTTAATATCTGACTAGCTGTCATCTCACTAGTGTAATGTTAGTACAATATCTATGTTAATATCTGACTAGCTGTCATCTCACTAGTGTAATGTTAGTACAATATCTATGTTAATATCTGACTAGCTGTCATCTCACTAGTGTAATGTTAGTACAATATCTATCATAATATCTGACTAGCTGTCATCTCACTAGTGTAATGTTAGTACAGTATCTATGTTAATATCTGACTAGCTGTCATCTCACTAGTGTAATGTTAGTACAGTATCTATGTTAATATCTGACTAGCTGTCATCTCACTAGTGTAATGTTAGTACAATATCTATGTTAATATCTGACTAGCTGTCATCTCACTAGTGTAATGTTAGTACAATATCTATGTTAATATCTGACTAGCTGTCATCTCACTAGTGTAATGTTAGTACAATATCTATCGTAATATCTGACTAGCTGTCATCTCACTAGTGTAATGTTAGTACAATATCTATGTTAATATCTGACTAGCTGTCATCTCACTAGTGTAATGTTAGTACAGTATCTATGTTAATATCTGACTAGCTGTCATCTCACTAGTGTAATGTTAGTACAATATCTATCGTAATATCTGACTAGCTGTCATCTCACTAGTGTAATGTTAGTACAATATCTATGTTAATATCTGACTAGCTGTCATCTCACTAGTGTAATGTTAGTACAATATCTATCGTAATATCTGACTAGCTGTCATCTCACTAGTGTAATGTTAGTACAATATCTATGTTAATATCTGACTAGCTGTCATCTCACTAGTGTAATGTTAGTACAATATCTATGTTAATATCTGACTTTGATATACCTTAATGTAAGTGAAGAAATCGTACTTAGAGTGTAAAACACCATCTTACCTGGCCCACAGTTTTTTTTTTGTTTTTTTTTGTAAATTGAAAATAAGTTTGCAAAATTTGTTAAGGCAATACCAAGGTCTAGGTCCAAATGTCTTGAATAAATTGCATGTGTATCCCATGCTGCCTTGCATCAGGAAGTTGTAAATGTCAAGGGGATAAGTCATTTTTATACATGACAGGTTAAATTATAAAGATATACCTGTCCTTAACGAAGACAGGGTCAGTTTTTATGTAAATTATATAAGTGTTATAAATATGACACACATTTGTGTCTTATGTTAGCTTTTATTCATATTTAATGTTTAATTTCTTGTTTTAAAATACAAAAAAGTATTTAAAATTCTGGCTTTTTTTCATAGAATGTTACAGGTGACTTTTCTGTGCAATATCTTACTTGACTTGTACAGCATACAAAAAAAAAAAAAAAAAAAATACAAAAAAGTATTAAAGATTCTGTTTTTTTTACCATAAAAATTTTACAGTTGACTTTTCTTCATAATATTTTGCTGTACAGAGTACAAGATCTTGTCATAAGAATGAACACAGGCATCCATTTTTCACATTTTTATTAATGGGTTTTGATGGTGATATACAAGAAAACTAGCTGCTCATGGTTATTCTCTTTTTTGAGATATTTTTTTCACAGGATTTTTTCAGGAAAGCGGTCATTTAATTGATTATTTTAATTAATTAATCTGTACTTGTTTGCAACAGAATTTACATTAACATTACCTAATTTATTTCTGAATCATATTATTAGGAAATTTTAATAATTTTAATATCCTGATGTCTATTATAAAAGAATAACCACCAAAGGAATCAATACTTTAATAAGGCTACACATATCGTGGTGTAAAATCATGACAAACAAATGCTTCAATGTGATATTAATGATAAATGTCATCAAAAAAGAGACAAAAAAAGAAATAAAATGCAGGTGGTTTTGATATATATTTTGAATTTGAAATGTCACATAACTTTGATGTAAATTTTGAGATCTGTTGTCATATATTTGACTATTATAGAAGTGATGTTTAGGTATCAGAAATACCTTGCCCTATGTTCACATACTTAAACAGTTTATATTTGACAGAAGTTGTTTGTTAAATATCAAAATGTCACTTTCTCAACGTTAACAAGGACATAACAATGTAATGATTCACTAAACTGTTACTAAAAATAAAATACATATAAATAAAAGAACTTTTATCAATTTAATCATTGTAATATTATTTCAAAATAGACATTATGTCAAAATAAAAATATTCTGGATTAAAACATTTATAAATCTTCATCATTGTATAAGAATTTGTATGTTATAAAATGTTCATTTCTAGGTCATTACATCAAACATGTTAATGCTAATTTTTATCCCCTGCTTTCACCTTTCGAAGAAAGAGGGGGATATTAAATTCAAGTTTCTGTCCATCTATCCTTCCTACTGTCCGTCCATCTGTTATTCTTGTCTGCGCAAATTCTCCAAAACTTTGAAGCACTATTTCATGGAACTTGGGGTAAAGAATCAACATAGATAGGAGATAAGCATATCATTAACCCGAGTTGGTTTGCCCTTTTAACATCAATACAAATCACAAAAAATAACCCGCTGATGAGGGATCCTGATTCACAGAATTTACTTGTATGTTATCGAGAGAGTACATATACCAGATATTCCAGTTAATGTTTATAGAATTGTACAGTCTCTAGTATTATAGTAGGTTTTTTTGACAGCAGTAATTTTGTATGATTTAAGTTTTTCAGGAGTTTTATAACTTCCAATAAGAGGCAGACTCGAGCATTATGAGACCATCTGACAATTACACTGTTAGTGACCGTTTTATAAACCATTTCTTATAAAAAGCTTCAATCTCTTATTACCATTGGTATCAAACCATTGACAACACAATGACAACATCTTGACAACACATTGATAACACATTGATAACACATTGACAACACAATGACAACATCTTGACAACACAGTGATAACACATTGATAACACATTGACAACATACTAGTTTTATTACCATTTAGTGTTTTCTGTAACTTGATGTGATAAACAAGAGCTCTCACATGAAGAGTACTACATTTAAAAAACTAACCACAAACTTCACTTTTCAGATAATAATGTTGTTATTTTGTATTTTGAGTTTTAGTTCAGTTATCATTGTAAAGTTACAACTAATACTAATGTCTATATATTGCAGTTATTTTTTCATCTTCAAAGAGAAAGATATTTTCCAGAGCCTAGAGCTAGATTTTATGCAGCAGAAATGGCAAGTGCGATTGGTTACTTACATTCCCTTAATATCATATACAGGTACAGTTATTAATTAAGATAAAATTTTATACATGATTAAAAAATCAATGGGTCACAGATACAAGACCACACAATACTTCCTTGGACTCATTGTATACTACCAAGAAGGTCTGGATGTCTAAATTTGTTCTCAGATATGATAGTATTTTCTACTGTTATAATTATAAAAGATCAGTTGTTTCAAGATATCATTTGATATACATGCACCGGTAGTTAAGTCTTTTCACTTTTTTTCACACTGACCACACAATATGAGACTTGCAATGGAAAATGGACAATGACTGGACAAATAGATTTGATGATTTATTGGTCCTGTAAAAACTTAGTAAATCAAAAAAATATTAACATGATGTGTCTTGTCCACTATCTATTTGTATTTCTGCTAATCTCAACATCAACACGCTTACCTCTTTTGTAAATACTTTGTATAATTTGTTACATAAACATGGAATTCTAACAGAGCATACTATTCTTTTAGATGACATATATTGCCGTCATGTATTAATAATTCACAATGTAATGAAAAGTTCAATGTTTTACAATTTTAACTTTTTGTTTTGTAGAGATCTCAAACCAGAAAATATTTTGTTAGATTCCAAGGTAAATATAAAGAAAACAGAATATAGACTATATAATAGTATTATAAACATACCGCCTTTGCTTCTGGGTGTTATAGTGGATTATCCCATGAGGGATAAAAATTAACACACGAGATGAAGTCGAGGGAGTTAATTTTTTTCTGAGTGGAATAATCTACTATAACATCCAGAACCAAAGGTGGCATGCTTTTTTATATTTCATGTTTTTTTTTCAGTTTCACCCTGTCTTTCTCTGTGATTAGTTTTTTGATGTCGTTGTCAGGAATACTGACAATCACCATCATTTGACAGTTGTCGTCTGTTGTACAGTTTGCAAAAATACTAATTGTCAAAATGGAAAAGAATGAAACTTAAATCAAATTACGGCTCCAGTTACAGCAGTAATGTTTTCATTAACACCCGTCATCAATATTACCATCCTGTCGTTAAGGAGGGGGTGGCTTCATTAATATTACCACTTTAGTTATTAGAATTTGTAAAATTATACCATTCATTCATTCTTTATTTAAATAGTTTATATAAGACTCATTGTCAGACAGACATATTAATTATGTGTCATAATGGTAATATAGTTATCTGTGTATATCCTTATTGAATCAACACAATCATAATTCATAGTTTGGATATATGAAAATATTCACTATACAAGAGTTAACATACAGTGTTTATAAGTCTGGCCGCTACAGTGGCTAAGAGTTCAGCCTTCAAAAACCAAGGTGTCTCAGTATCTGTTAGACAATATCACACTGGCATTTTATTTACTGGTACACAATAATACTCTTTTTTACACACACACACACACACACACCACACACACACACACACACACACACACACACACACATATTATTATTATTATTCTTCTTCTTATTATTATTATTATTATTATTATTATTTCAGGGTCATATAACATTGACAGACTTTGGTCTATGTAAAGAAGGCATTGAAGGAATGGGTACAACTAATACATTCTGTGGAACACCAGAGGTAACAAGTTCATTATTTATTTAATTTTTGTGTGTATTAATTTAGCTTTTTATTTTTGTCTACCACTTAAGGTATGTCATTATTAATTGTCATAGTAACAGAATAAGTTTTGGTATAATTGTCAGCTGTTTCCTGTACACATATAACAATTCCTTTATGACTTGACCCCATATTTCATGTGCCCAGGTAGCAGACGGTAGTTTGTTTTCTTTTAGACATTAAATCCATTCAACATTTTACATCTAATTTTTAATTGCCGTTATAAGACAAAATTAGAAATTAAGTTTATTATAACAAGAAAATGTGTTATTTCTGTAGGTAAATGAACTTTGTACATACAACATTAGTCAGCTGGTGTATTAATGTCTACATGTTTTCTGTACAAATAAAATAGTATCTGCAATATATCTGACATGAATTTATAAAAATAAAAACTGTTTTATACAGACTTTCACTTGATGTTAATGTCAATCTCTGATGTCACGGTAGAGATGTCATTACAATCTATCACTAGATGTTAATGTTAATCTCCAGTGTCACAGTAGGGATGACATGACAATCTATCACTAGATGTTAATGTCAATCTCCAGTGTCACAGTAGGGATGACATGACAATCTATCACTAGATGTTAATGTCAATCTCAGGTGTTATGGTAGGGATGACATGACAATCTATCACTAGATGTTAATGTCAATCTCCAGTGTCACAGTAGGGATGACATGACAATCTATCACTAGATGTTAATGTCAATCTCAGGTGTTATGGTAGGGATGACATGACAATCTATCACTAGATGTTAATGTCAATCTCAGGTGTTATGGTAGGGATGACATGACAATCTATCACTAAATGTTAATGTCAATCCTATGTGTCATGGTAGGAATGACATAACAATCTATCATTAGATGTTAATGTCAATCTCAGGTGTTATGGTAGGGATGACATGACAATCTATCACTAGATGTTAATGTCAATCTCAGGTGTCATGGTAGGGATGACATGACAATCTATCACTAGATGTTAATGTCAATCTCAGGTGTTATGGTAGGGATGGCATGACAATCTATCACTAGATGTTAATGTCAATCTCCAGTGTCACAGTAGGGATGACATGACAATCTATCACTAGATGTTAATGTCAATCTCCAGTGTCACAGTAGGGATGACATGACAATCTATCACTAGATGTTAATGTCAATCTCAGGTGTTATGGTAGGGATGACATGACAATCTATCACTAGATGTTAATGTCAATCTCCAGTGTCACAGTAGGGATGACATGACAATCTATCACTAGATGTTAATGTCAATCTCAGGTGTTATGGTAGGGATGACATGACAATCTATCACTAGATGTTAATGTCAATCTCAGGTGTTATGGTAGGGATGACATGACAATCTATCACTAAATGTTAATGTCAATCCTATGTGTCATGGTAGGAATGACATAACAATCTATCATTAGATGTTAATGTCAATCTCAGGTGTTATGGTAGGGATGACATGACAATCTATCACTAGATGTTAATGTCAATCTCAGGTGTCATGGTAGGGATGACATGACAATCTATCACTAGATGTAAATGTCAATCTCAGGTGTCGTGATAGGGATGGCATGACAATCTATCACTAGATGTTAATGTCAATCTCAGGTGTTATGGTAGGGATGACATGACAATCTATCACTAGATGTTAATGTCAATCTCAGGTGTTATGGTAGGGATGACATGACAATCTATCACTAAATGTTAATGTCAATCCTATGTGTCATGGTAGGAATGACATAACAATCTATCACTAGATGTTAATGTCAATCTCAGGTGTTATGGTAGGGATGACATGACAATCTATCACTAGATGTTAATGTCAATCTCAGGTGTTATGGTAGGGATGACATGACAATCTATCACTAGATGTTAATGTCAATCTCAGGTGTCACGGTAGGGATGACATGACAATCTATCACTAGATGTTAATGTCAATCTCAGGTGTTATGGTAGGGATGACATGACAATCTATCACTAAATGTTAATGTCAATCCTATGTGTCATGGTAGGAATGACATAACAATCTATCATTAGATGTTAATGTCAGTCCTGTGTGTCATGGTAGGGATGACATGACAATCTATCACTAGATGTTAATGTCAATCCTATGTGTCACGGTAGGGATGAAATGACAATCTATCACTAGATGTTAATGTCAATCCTATGTGTCATGGTAGGGATGACATGACAATTTATCACTAGATGTTAAAGTCAATCTCAGGTGTCATGGTAGGGATGACATGACAATACATTACTTGATGTTAATGTCAATCTCCAGTGTCATGGTAGGGATGTTATGACAATCTATCACTAGATGTTAATGTCAATCCTATGTGTCATGGTAGGGATGACATGACAATCTATCACGAGATGTTAATGTCAATCCTATGTGTCATGGTAGGGATGACATGACATAAGGAACAAACCCTCCATATACTTTGCCTCAGTATAAACTTTTCTACAGCTTCTACAGTAGTTGAACACAAAGGTACAGTTTTTTGAGTACTTATTTTTCTCTTCTCAGTACCTAGCTCCTGAAGTATTGAGGAAACAGCCTTATGATAAGACAGTTGATTGGTGGTGCCTTGGAGCTGTCCTGTATGAGATGATGTATGGACTAGTAAGTAATTATGATTATAAAGAAAAACCAGAGCCACAACTTACAGTATTAGTTTTATCTTAAAATCTTAATGTCCAGTTTTACTGGAAAAAATCACATTCAAGATGAAATCAGTAATTATAAATCTGCTCACAATAAAAATATCTCTGCATATTTTCTAAAGAATGATACAATTTTAAAGTTAAGAACAAAGTTTGAAACAGTATTTTAAAAAAAGGATATTAATTCATTTGTTTGTTTATATTTTAATTACAGCCTCCATTCTATAGCCGTGACACAGCAGAAATGTATGACAATATTCTATATAAACCCTTACGTCTAAGAACCAATGTTTCTCCAGTTGCAAGATCAGTATTAGAAGGGGTAAGTTACCTCTCTGTATCACTAAATGCTTTGTCACTATTAATCTTTTACCTTGGGTTATATCAACCAATGTCCATATCTTGTACAAAAATCAGAAAATATACATACTGTGTTCTTTTTTTTTTTTTTTTTTTTTTTTTTTTTTATTAATTTAGACATAATTATAAATGTATAAAAAAAGAATTAACTCATAGTGTATTTTCCACTCTTGGAGTGGAGTTGCATAAAGTTTTATTCCCCCAACAATATTCTTCCACCTGTATTTAGACAGTCAGTTCTGGAATGGCAGAAGAAACCAGAGTACCCAGAGAAAACTACTGATAGTAAACTGACAAACTTTGTGACTCTAGTGTCTGTCCAAGTGCTAATTGAATCAAAACAATGAAAGACATTGTTATCCTTTAACTTTAGACCAGCCAACCACAAAGGTGACATATCAAATTGTATAGGTGACATATCATCAAATTGTATAGGTGACATATCATCAAATTGTATAGGTGACATATCATCAAATTGTATAGGATTGTGTAAGTGACATATCAAATTGTATAGGTGACATATCAACAAATTGTATAGGTGACATATCAAATTGTATAGGTGACATATCAAATTGTATAGGTGACATATCATCAAATTGTATAGGATTGTATAAGTGACATATCAAATTGTATAGGTGACATATCAACAAATTGTATAGGTGACATATCAAATTGTACAGGTGACATATCAAATTGTATAGGTGACATATCATCAAATTGTATAGGTGACATATTATCAAATTGTATAGGTGACATATCATCAAATTGTATAGGATTGTATAGGTGACATATCAAATTGTATATGTGACATATCATCAAATTGTATAGGATTGTATAAGTGACATATCAAATTGTATATGTGACATATCATCAAATTGTATAGGATTGTATAAGTGACATATCAAATTGTATAGGTGACATGTCATCAGTCAAATTGTATAGGTGACATATCAAATTGTATATGTGACATATCATCAAATTGTATAGGATTGTATAGGTGACATATCAAATTGTATAGGTGACATGTCATCAGTCAAATTGTATAGGTGACATATAATCAAATTGTATAAGTGACATATCACCAAATTGTTTTAATGACATATGATCATCAAATTGATAATTTATTTATGCAGCTTTTACAAAAAGATAAAGAACAAAGACTTGGAGCAAGGAAGGATTTTATGGACATCAAGATACATGGTTTCTTTGCTGATATTAACTGGAATGACTTGGACAATAAAAAAATATCACCACCCTATAATCCAAATGTGGTAAGTGTCCAATCATCACACTGTATAATCCAAATGTGGTAAGTGTCCAATCATCACACCATATAATCCAAATGTGGTAAGTGTCCAATCATCACACCCTATAATCCAAATGTGGTAAGTGTCCTGATCATCACACTGTGGTAAGTGTCCAATCATCACATTCTCTTATCCAAATGTGGTAAGTGTCCAATCATCACATTCTCTTATCCAAATGTGGTAAATGTCTAATCATCACACCGTATAATCCAAATGTGGTAAGTGTCCTGATCATCACACCTTATAATCCAAATGTGGTAAGTGTCCAATCATCACATTCTCTTATCCAAATGTGGTAAATGTCCAATCATCACACCCTATAATCCAAATGTGGTAAATGTCCAATCATCACATTCTCTTATCCAAATGTGGTAAGTGTCCTGATCATCACACCATATAATCCAAATGTCGTAAAGGTCCAATCATCACACCCTATAATCCAAATGTGGTAAGTGTCCAATCATCATCAACATATTAGATATACGAGTCACTGGGTGTTTCTGATTGGTCAGTTCAGTCTTGCCAATCATTAGTTACCTCAGCTTGTCTGTCCAATCATCATCAACATAACAGATATACCAATCACTGGGTGGTTCTGATTGGTCAATCAGTAGTTACTAATTATTTAGAAAAGTAAAATTAATTGATTACATACATTGTATATTTACATTCTCAGTTCAGAAGAACCCTAATGGGACATTTTGGATATTCAGTTAAGTTTACACTTTGTCAGTTCTTAGATACAAGCATTTAGTAGTGTGTTTTAAAAAGAACAATTAATCACAAGTTTTTCCTATTTCTATTTTAGAGTGGACAGCTAGATTTAAAACATTTTGATCCTGAATTTGTCAGAGAACCAGTTCCAGGTATGTGTTTTCTTGTATATATCTCACGACTCATTTATTTTGTAATGTTTTCTCATCTTTATTATTATTATTATTATTATTATTATTATTGTTTCTTGATTATAATACCCCTGCTTTGTATAAGAGAGGGTATACTGGTTTACCTCTATCCTTCCATCCGTCCAAAACAAAACATTTTGTAATAGTTTTCTCAGCATCTACTAAACACAGCCACTTTAAATTTTGTATGCAAGTTCAGTATGAGGTCCCATATCGAAAGTGCCAATTTCAAGTCTGCAAGACATCTACTTCATGTTTTGTCCTTATTCTAACATTTGTTAAAAGCATGGTATATGTGAGCAGTAGCTCATAGATATCTTGCTATTATTAGTTCTTATAATACATTCTAATTGAAAATAAGGTCCCCAATCTTCCTGTAGACAAGGATGGAGAAATATACAATAAGAAAACATCACTATTTAACAGTCAACCAACTGAATAATTTAGTGTAAAATTGATGTTTTATATTTCCTTTTTAGCCTCTGTTGGAAAATCAGCTGGTTGCTATAAAACTGTTAGTGCAAGTGTTATGGAAGCTGATGGAATGTTTCAAGGATTTTCATATGTTCCACCATCAGAAGATGCATTTAGCTGAGGACAACTGCCTTATCATATATTTGTTATCATATCTTCATTAATTATTGATGCAAAGGCATAGAGAATAAACACATGACTGAAGTTATAGCAAGTGGACAATGGGAGATAACTCAATGACTGATTTTAGAAAGCCAGAGCAATGCTAGCACCTCATTTTTCATATGTGCTATGGTATTGAAAGTTATGTGAATGAATTGATTGATATATGAGATATATAAGTTTAAAACAGTGAAGGAAGTTGGAAATAAAATGGTTGTTAACCAGTTGTGATAATGAAATATGTCAGGAGTTAAACTGTGATGTATAGACAGTACACAGTATAGACAGTACACAGTGTGCTGGTACAACCTGACAGTATTGTACTAGTGATATAAGTATGTGCTGGCATAAACAATTCATTGTTGTGATAGTTGAACACAAGACAGATTTATTTTTCACGGAATGAAGTGCTCAAGTTATCCATTATTGTGTGATGACTAATTTTTTACCTTGCAACAAGTGCTGAAGTTTTTTAGGAACTTTGTTTTGAATAATTGTGACAATGTGTATATATAATTGGAGGTATATATAGATACTTGGATAATATTTTATGTGATAAAAATTAACCATTATTAATGACAAGTATAAAATATGCTGTGAAAGTATTTGTTATAATTCTCATGTAGAACAAGAATAGTTGGGTACCTTGAAATTATTCATTAAAGAAAATTGTTTTTGTAGTAATATGATAATACAATGACACCTTGTATTATCAAGGTGTGATATCATCTGTATATACCCATGGACATTTTTATTAAGGATTCAGTATTTTTGTTGAAACTGTTTTAAATTGAATGTCAGTTCAAAATGTAGAGATTTAATTGTTCTCTTTACAAATCAGGGCCCAGTTCCAAGCTTGATTAATTAAATCATTTGATTTGCCAATATTATTTCTTGTATATACTATTGAATTCTTTCTTTTTTAATTTTCAATTTTTATTGACAATTCTAGAATTTCATCAAACTGAGGTACATTATTTTAAAACTACCGGTATAAAATTTAAAAATGACAGATGTTTTATGTGTTAATTTTTTATTGATATTAAGCTTCCAACAATTTGTCGCTGACATTTAAACCCATATGTATCTTGTGTTTTATAAACTGTTCTGGTTTAGTTACTGAATAATATAACATGTTCGCTTTCTCCTCATTTCACAATTTGGCAGTTTTCACTGCATGATTTATAAAATTTCTATCTTTTCTTTGTAAGAGTGTTATGTTTTACCATGCACTGATTAACTTTATTTAAGTTTCTGATTTGACTTTGATAAACCTAATTTTTACTTTTCTGTGTTATTATTTGAAGATCATATAACAGTTATACATTCCATGTTAATGATGTCAAAATGGAATCATCAAAGTGATAACAAACTCCAGAAACTTTCCTATTTTCCCCTTATGATCAACAATAATTCCTCAAAGATTACATTAATGTGGATGTTAAAGTGCCAAAATATTTTCTGTTTAATTCTTAATTATATTCCCATCTGGATTACGTTTTAAAGTTTGATGACATCAGAGTTGATATGTTAGTGGATTATGATGCAGAGTTGATATGTTGTTGATGACATCAGAGTTGATATGTTGTTGATGATATCAGAGTTGATAATTATGTAGTTGATGACTTTAGATATATTGTTGATGACTTCTGAGTTGATATGTTGTTAGTGGATAATGACATCAGAGTTGATATGTTGTTGATGACATCAGATTTGATATGTTGTTGATGACATCAGAGTTGAATAGTGGATTATCTTTATGTTTTATAATTGACATCAATATAGTGATCTCTTATACAATCAAAATATGCCAGCATTTATCATGAGTCTGTATGTGTGTATATGTATATATCGCTGCACATTGTTAATGATGTTTTATAATGGTATATAAAGAATATGCAAAACAACCCTTATAAGTTCTATTTCCACAACCTTTTCTTTGTTGAAAAACATTACAATGTATAAATAATAGAGTTAGCTTTTCTTAAAAGTTCTATCTGTTACTGTCAATTTTAGATTTACTTTTCACAATTTTGTTTTTTCTTCAGATTTATCACAAAATAACCCCCATGAATTCATATTTCAATCAAACCCTAACATAATAAATATATGTTGTTTCACCAGAAATTTAAGTTTGTGTCTGGATAAACAAGACAATAGCATAAAATTTAGTGCAGATAAAATTGTGAAAAATTATCTATTTTTGTTTTGATTTTAGAACTTCCTTTTTAGGTGAACATACCTTATTTTTCAAAATATTTTTATTTAAACCATTAAGTTGAACTAAAAATGATCTCCGTAACATAGAGCCAGTAGTATATATATATACATGTATATATAATAAATCTTTTACATGTTACAACATATATATACAATGTACCGGTATGTACAACGAGGGTTGTGAGATGTTTCACATTTAAGTTAAGAAGTACCGTACTACACTCAGAATACATTGTACTTATTATAGTACTGGTATTAGTACTTTGTAAGTCAAGCTGAGTGTTAACTTTATGTATTGCATATCTGTGATAATGATATTCATTACTATTGTTAGTGGACAATCTTAATGGTAGTAATACATTTAATGGCCTAACAGCAAACTTCCTAACAATGGTTATGGTATAACCTTAGACTTTTTTTTTGCAAATAACTTTTGTCTGTTAATAACTAAAAATGATTTTAAAATTGGTCAAGATAAGTCCTATCTAGTGATTTTTTACCCGTTTTCATTAAAGTATTGTATGTTGTAATTATGTGTCAGTTTTTAAGTTATCTTATATAAATTGTTGTTACATTGGGAATGCAATTGTCAACAATTATGTCACAAATTCCCAGTATAACATTATTTTTAATTAGAAAAGCAACTTCCTTACCCAACAGAAATCAAACTTGTTGGTTTATTATGTTACTGAACATTGTTAATGCAGACATTACAAGGTACCGTAACTTGTTTTTATTATTCACTGGTTATATTAATGATCTCATTTTGAGAATACACTATACTATGTATGTATGTATGTAATAATGTTTGAGTGTATGGGGATAAAACAATTGTGACACCATATTACAGATAAAATCATACTGATTAGTATACTTACATTTACATATGTTATTTGCCAAAATAGTCTTGGTAATCTACATATGCAATGTGTAAACATTTATTTTAAAAAAAATTTAAAGAAAAAATCAACAAATTTGTTATACATTGTTAAAAATAAGTATACATTAAGTACTAACTAGTATTAGTGATTTTATGTAAATTTGTCCAGTATTTCAGGATAAATAATAATGAAAAACAGGACATGGGTTTTGGTATAACACAAAATTTAAATTAAAGAAACTCCAAAGTGCCGATAATTTTTCTTATTTTTAGGGGTTTTTTTTTAAACTACTGTAAATGGAGAAAATTTTGCCTAAATTTTTGTGTAAACTCAATAATAACAAGATTACAATAAATGGAAATGTATTACATGATATTTCTTGTATTTAATATTGAATGTTGACAATAATGTTATGATAACTAGTCAAAATTATGTACATGTATTTGCTAGTCATTATTACACATGTACCATAAATGTAGATATAATGTTCTGGAGATTCATTGATATTTGTGGGGTTAAAATTTTGCCAAAATGCTTTGTAAGAACATTTCGTTGAATTATATTGTGTGAAAATAAATCCCTTTAAGGGCCTTGGAAATAAAACATTTTCTTTAACATTAGAAGTGGTATTTACTAAATTGCTATTACAATAAAAATTAATCCCCCACATTATAATTGTACTTCAATCCATCAGGAAATCATTGGAATGTCTCTAAGAAGTATTATGTATTGTATTATAATAAGGATGTTGTACATTATAAATTTTTGATAGCATCAGAAGAAAGAATCTGTATCATATTATACATTTCTCCAAAGTCTGCTTCAAACATCAAACTTAGCTAAATCTGTCATTTCATTATAAATAAATTCATCGTTGTTTCAAGCATTTTGATTGGTCAGATCTTTTCTGTTATGTTTGCATGAATGGATTTACTCTCAGTGACGTCATCTTATTATGGACAACACACAGAAACTTGAATTCCTACACCACAGCGACGCACTTGCTACAGTTAAATTGTTGTTTTAATTGTTGATTTGTTGTTGGAAATTTTCTATAAATTGATGTGTAAAATGTTGAAATCTTTTATGCTTTCATAACAAAATGAAAAGGTTTCATTTCAATATTAAACAATTTACTTTTCATTCTCATAAAAGAGCAGCTGTTTGTAAATCAAAGGGAGATAATAACTACAGTAAAAAAATATTTGTTTTTACTTTTGAGTTTGATAATTATGTTTTAATTTGGATAATGATGGTTGTTAATTCGTGTGCCTTAAAATATGGATATAGAGTCGTGTTTATGAACTCATTATTTATCAAATAGGACAGTTTTAAATATATTATCACCCTGTAATTAAATATTTTAATAGAAGAAAGAGACTACAACATTCAAGACAATCATAATGAAAATTTTATTTCTGTCACTTGCTAGATTTAGCCATATATCCTTTGGACAAAATTTCCTTCAGATCATCAGAACATTATTTCATTTTTTTCATTTCAAGTATTTGTCTTTATAAGACAACATGTGACCATAACACACAAAATTTTGGAATCATGAAAAATATATTTGTTAAATAATTGTATTTTGTTAGTTACCATGGTGCTGTTCCAGGAAAAATTGAAATTTGTCTGGTCATTTGTTTAAACCTTTGTTAGTGGAACCAGTTGGTTAGTGAATGTAAAGGCTAAAACTTATAAAATTATTATTGAAACATAAGTGTATAAATTTCTAAAATTTACTATTTTATGTTTTAATTATATTTATAAAAATGTCCTAACCATTTGGTTAAAAAACAATGTTTTGAACAAATAGGCAGACATTGTTATTATTTTTTGTGACATTTAGACCTTAGATCAATGATATTTATAGGATGGTTATTTATAGTAAATCATTTACACCAATGATAAAATGGTTGATTTAACAATTCCTTGAATTGTGCAATAATTTGTGATTTTAATCAAAGACCAATATTTAATAAAATTTTAAAAAATCAAAAGTCATGAATTTGTGTGTTTTTTACTCTTTATATATACAGTAAAACCTTTGCCACCACAATTATCACCAGAAGTATTTCCTTTATTTTTGTCTTTTTAAGTCCCCCATTCCACTTTATTAAGTCAAAATCTGACTGAACATATGGTGGAAATAGATTGATACACAAGATACAAGGAACTGTTTTATCATGGGATACATTTTCAATGAACATAAGCTGACTAGCATCTCTGTAGAGCTTGTACATGTAATTCAACATAAGATGACTAGCTGCTCTGTAGAGCTTGTACATGTAATTCAACATAAGCTTACCAGCTGCTCTGTAGAGCGTGTACATGTAATTCAACATAAGCTGACTAGCATCTCTGTAGAGCGTGTACATGTAATTCAACATAAACTGACTAGCTTCTCTGTAGAGCGTGTGCATGTAATTCAACATAAACTGACTAGCTGCTCTGTAGAGCGTGTACATGTAATTCAACATAAACTGACTAGCTTCTCTGTAGAGCGTGTGCATGTAATTCAACATAAACTGACTAGCTGCTCTGTAGAGCGTGTACATGTAATTCAACATAAGCTGACTAGCATCTCTGTAGAGCGTGTGCATGTAATTCAACATAAACTGACTAGCTGCTCTGTAGAGCGTGTGCATGTAATTCAACATAAACTGACTAGCTGCTCTGTAGAGCCTGTACATGTAATTCAACATAAGCTGACTAGCATCTCTGTAGAGCGTGTGCATGTAATTCAACATAAACTGACTAGCTGCTCTGTAGAGCGTGTGCATGTAATTCAACATAAACTGACTAGCTGCTCTGTAGAGCGTGTACATGTAATTCAACATAAGCTGACTAGCATCTCTGTAGAGCGTGTGCATGTAATTCAACATAAACTGACTAGCTGCTCTGTAGAGCGTGTGCATGTAATTCAACATAAACTGACTAGCTGCTCTGTAGAGCGTGTGCATGTAATTCAACATAAACTGACTAGCATCTCTGTAGAGCGTGTGCATGTAATTCAACATAAACTGACTAGCATCTCTGTAGAGCGTGTGCATGTAATTCAACATAAACTGACTAGCATCTCTGTAGAGCGTGTACATGTAATTCAACATAAACTGACTAGCTGCTCTGTAGAGCGTGTGCATGTAATTCAACATAAACTGACTAGCATCTCTGTAGAGCGTGTGCATGTAATTCAACATAAACTGACTAGCTGCTCTGTAGAGCGTGTACATGTAATTCAACATAAGCTGACTAGCTTCTCTGTAGAGCCTGTACATGTAATTCAACATTAGCTGACTAGCTTCTCTGTAGAGCTTGTACATGTAATTCAACATAAGCTGACTAGCTGCTCTATAGACCTTGTACATGTAATTCAACATTAGCTGACTAGCTTCTCTGTAGAGCTTGTACATGTAATTCAACATAAGCTGACTAACTGCTCTATAGACCTTGTACATGTAATTCAACATAAGTTGACTAGCTTCTCTGTAGAGCTTGTACGTGTAATTCAACATTAGCCGACTTACTGCTCTGTAGAGCTTGTACATGTAATTCAACATTAGCTGACTAACTGCTCTGTAGAGCTTGTACATGTAATTCAACATTAGCTGACTAACTGCTCTGTAGAGCTTGTACATGTAATTCAATATAAGATGACTAGCTGCTCTGTAGAGTTGTACATGTAATTCAACATTAGCTGACTAACTGCTCTGTAGAGCTTGTACATGTAATTCAACATTAGCCGACTTACTGCTCTGTAGAGCTTGTACATGTAATTCAACATTAGCTGACTAACTGCTCCGTAGAGCATGTACATGTAATTCAACATTGGCCGACTTACTGCTCTGTAGAGCTTGTACATGTAATTCAACATTAGCTGACTAGCTGCTCTGTAGAGCTTGTACATGTAATTCAACATTAGCCGACTTACTGCTCTGTAGAGCTTGTACATGTAATTCAACATTAGCTGACTAACTGCTCTGTAGAGCTTGTACATGTAATTCAACATAAGCTGACTAACTGCTCTGTAGAGCTTGTACATGTAATTCAACATTAGCTGACTAGCTGCTCTGTAGAGCTTGTACATGTAATTCAACATAAGCTGACTAGCTGCTCTGTAGAGCTTGTACATGTAATTCAACATTAGCTGACTAACTGCTCTGTAGAGCGTGTACGTGTAATTCAACATTAGCTGACTAGCTGCTCTCTAGAGCTTGTACATGTAATTAAACATAAGCTGACTAGCTGCTCTATAGAGCTTGTACATGTAATTCAACATAAGCTGACTAGCTGCTCTGTAGAGCTTGTACATGTAATTCAACATTAGCCGACTTACTGCTCTGTAGAGCTTGTACATGTAATTAAACATAAGCTGACTAGCTGCTCTATAGAGCTTGTACATGTAATTAAACATAAGCTGACTAGCTGCTCTATAGAGCTTGTACATGTAATTCAACATTAGCTGACTAACTGCTCTGTAGAGCTTGTACATGTAATTCAACATAAGCTGACTAGCGGCTTTGTCATCTTTATATATAGGATCGGCGTACAAAGTCCAGTGTCATCTTTATATAACCAATTATTGTAATTGAGTTCAAGCAATAAAGATATTCTTTTTATTATTCTTATTATTGTTATATAGGATCGGCGTACAAAGTCCAGTGTCATCTTTATATATAGGACCGGCGTACAAAGACCAGTGTCGCCTGTATTTATATAGAATCGGCGTACAAAGACCAGTGTCGCCTGTATTTATATAGAATCGGCGTACAAAGACCAGTGTCGCCTGTATTTATATAGAATCGGCGTACAAAGACCAGTGTCGCCTGTATTTATATAGAATCGGCGTACAAAGACCAGTGTCGCCTGTATTTATATAGAATCGGCGTACAAAGACCAGTGTCGCCTGTATTTATATAGAATCGGCGTACAAAGACCAGGACTGGGTTACTCGAAACTCTCTTAACAGTTACAAACACTTAATGCCTATATAACACAACGGAGTTAAGTGTTCGTAACTGCTAAGAGAGCTTCGAGTTACCTGGCCCAGTGTCGCCATTATATATAGGATCGACATACAAAGACCAGTGTCGCCTTTATATATAGGATCGGCGTACAAATCCCAGTGTCGTCTTTATATATAGGATCGGCATACAAAGACCAGTGTCGCCTTTATATATATAGGATCGACATACAAAGACCAGTGTCGCCTTTATATATAGAATCGGCGTACAAATCCCAGTGTCGTCTTTATATATAGGATCGGCATACAAAGACCAGTGTCGCCTTTATATATAGGATCGGCGTACTAATTCCAGTGTCGTCTTTATATATAGGATCGGCGTACTAATTCCAGTGTCGCCTTTATATATAGGACCGGCGTACAAAGACCAGTGCGCCTGTATTTATATAGAATCGGCGTACAAAGACCAGTGTCGCCTTTATATATAGAATCGGCGTACAGATCCCAGTGTCGCCTTTATATATAGGACCGGCGTACAAAGACCAGTGCGCCTGTATTTATATAGAATCGGCATACAAAGACCAGTGTCGCCTTTATATATAGAATCGGCGTACAGATCCCAGTGTCGCCTTTATATATAGGATCGGCATACAAAGACCAGTGTCGCCTTTATATATAGAATCGGCGTACAGATCCCAGTGTCATTTTTATATATAAGATCGGTGTACAATTTATATAAAGGGTCGGCTATAAAGAGTCACAACACTCTTAAAAGCACCATTATATAAAGAGTTAGTTACAAAGTCCAGTGTAACTTTCTTATAAAGGATTTACTTAAAAACACCAGTGTCACGTCACTTTTTTAACACATCTATATAATCGGCTTATTAAAACCAGTGTTACCATGATGTAAAGGATCGACGTACAAAAAGACATAAAGACCAGTTTCACCTTAATAAATGGCTCCAAGGATGTCCTTTATAGAGAGGGTTGACCATATAGAGCCTTCTAGACTTTTTTCTATATCATGGATGTCCTTTACAGACAGGATTGACCATATATAGAACCCTCTAGACTATTTATTTCTGTATCACGGATGTCCTTTATAGACAGGATTGACCATATAGAGTCCTTTAGACTATTTTCTATATCACGAATGTCCTTTACAGACAGGTTTGGCTATATAGAGTCCTCTATATATCGTATACATATTTAAAACGTTACCAGACAAGGGAGTTAAAAAGTAACGATTGTTCAGTGATCCATATACAGTACTAAACGTGGATTTGCTTTGACCTCAATAATATCAATTTGAAAAGACGTTGAATATATGTGTCGATGTAACAGAGCATATATCGTTATAGTATTGACAAGTTTAATTGAACAGCGTGTACACACGTGGCGAAGAAATAAATCTCTAACCTATACATAGGCCTATATATAACCTAGATTTCAGGAAGTTCGTACAAAGGTAAGTGTTAGACATTCTACAGAACTTGTTTAGTGCACTCATTATGGCAATGTCCCAATAAGAAGTCCGTGCAGTACACCGTGATTCGACACACGCACACATAAATATTGGTTACTTCAAATTTTGTGTTGGCTGTTGTAATGTGTTGTCAATTTGACAGGATATTTTGACCGTATTTACTTAACTTTTGATTCGACAGTAAAAGAATTAGGAAAAACAGCTTGATAAACTCTTCTGATTAAATTTCAGAATTCACAGGTGAGGATTAGGTTCATTACTATTCAATTTTTGTATTTAAAATCAATTATTCTGGTGTAAACCTAAATTTGGACTCATTTGAACTGTGCACACAACAATTGGGTGGTCAGGTCTTGGATATCAAGGAATTAAACCTGTCAATATGCTAAGGTCAAGTTCAGAATTGGTGAGCCTGTTGGATAAAAATCTTGGATAAAAACTGTTAATACCCTTGAGGCCAGAATTTTAGTCCAAACTTCATCAAACATCCAAAGAAAGATCCTATTGACATAAGCAGGGTCAAGTTCGTGTAAGGGCCATGTTGGGTCAATAAGATCACAAAGTAAAATCATAGTGATCCTATTGACATAAGCATGGTCAAGTTCATGTAAGGGCCATGTTGGGTCAATAAGATCACAAAGTAAAATCATAGTGATCCTATTGACATAAGCAGGGTCAAGTTCATGTAAGGGCCATGTTGGGTCAATAAGATCACAAAGTAAAATCATAGTAAAAACTTGTTAATGTAACAGGAAAGAGAAAAAATGCAGGGTCGGATGGTGGAATGAACTGGGACCTCCCACACTATAGGCAAGTGCTCTACCACTGAGCTACCCAGACCGCTACACTCCTCCCTTCCTTTTTTATGATTCAACTCCCTTGAATCGAAACCACCAGGTTCCACCCTGGGAGCAACCTGTTGGTTGGCCACTTCCCAGGGTCAAACGAGCCCCCAAATGTAACAGAAAAGAGAAAAATGCAGTGTCGGACCGTGGAACGAACGGGTACCTCCCACACTATAGGAGAGTGCTCTACCACTGAGCTACCTAGACCGCTACATTAACATTCTAGAGGCCACAGTTTTAGCTAAAACTTCAGCATATTTTTGCAGAGCGATTATCTTGACACAAACAGGGTCAAGTTTGTATAAGGGCCATGTTGGGTCAATAAGTAGATTACTAAGTCAAATCATAGCAAAACTTTGTTAACACACTAGATGCCACAATTTTAATCTAGACTTCAACAAAGATGCTCAGAAAGATCCTCTTGACATATAAGCAAGGTAAAGTTCATATAAGGACCATGTTGATCAGAACAATTCTCTAAACAAAAACTGGTCAAGGTGGTGTATGGGTTATGTTGGGTCAATATGTCATGAGAACCAATTCAAGTATAATCTTCTACAAGGTTCTAAAACAACAGGTTCTTATTTACATTAATTGTCTAATAAAACTTGTTAATAAATTAATAAGCCCAGTTTTAGGTTCTCCTGATAGCCATTGATCTTCAGATCTGTTTGACTTTATAATTATTATGTATTCATTTTGAAATCTTTGCAATAATAATTTTAATAATCTGATCTTTCAGGTTATAGATAACCATCAGAATGGATCGTTGGAAAAATAGAGTTGCCTTGGTGACTGGAGCTTCTATGGGTATTGGTGAATCACTTTGTAAGCTGTTAGTATCCCATGGTATGAAGGTTGCTGCCTGTGCCAGAAGTTTGGACAAACTATCAGTAATACTGAGTATTATACAGGATTAACATAGCTTTCAAACTCACCCCCACTGGTATTGGAAATAACCGTGTACATTTACATCAACAATAATAAGCCATGAATATAATTTCACTTGAGTCATTGAAAAAAAAAGATTGACCCACAGTCCAAATAGAACTGTCCCTTATGTGTATTGTGACATAAGAGGAGAAAGTTTGGGAAACCAAAGTGAGTTTTGCTACAACAATGACACAAATAAAGTAACTCACATTGACTCAAATAAAGTGACTCACATTGACTCAAATAAAGTGTCTCACATTGAATTTGAGTGACTCACATTGATTCAAATAAAGTGACTCACATTGACTCAAATACAGTGACTCACATTCTCTGGTTGATTTTGATCAGAATGAGCAATAAACTCCCATTTGTAGTCTTTTGATATTTTATTATGATTAATATCAGAACCACTTACAGCAGACCTTTATATTGATGACTGTTCCATAAATGGTAAACTAGTCATACATATCAGAACCACTTACAGCAGACCTTTATATTGATGACTGTTCCATAAATGGTAAACTAGCCATACATATCAGAACCACTTACAGCAGACCTTTATATTGTGACTGTTCCAAAATGGTAAACTAGCCATACATATCAGAACCACTAACACAGACTTTATATTGATGACTGTTCCATAAAATGGTAAACTAGCCATATATATCAGAACCACTTACAGCAGACCTTTATATTGATGACTGTTCCATAAATGGTAAACTAGTCATACATATCAGAACCACTTACAGCAGACCTTTATATTGATGACTGTTCCATAAAAGGTAAACTAGCCATACATATCAGAACCACTTACAGCAGACCTTTATATTGATGACTGTTCCATAAATGGTAAACTAGTCATACATATCAGAACCACTTACAGCAGACCTTTATATTGATGACTGTTCCATAAAAGGTAAACTAGTCATACATATCAGAACCACTTACAGCAGACCTTTATATTGATGACTGTTCCATAAATGGTAAACTAGTCATACATATCAGAACCACTTACAGCAGACCTTTATATTGATGACTGTTTCATAAATGGTAAACTAGCCATACATATCAGAACCACTTACAACAGACCTTTATATTGATGACTGTTCCAAAAATGGTAAACTAGCCATACATATCAGAACCACTTACAGCAGACCTTTATATTAATGACTGTTCTAAAAATGGTAAACTAGCCATACATATCAGAACCACTTACAGCAGACCTTTATATAGATGACTGTTCCAAAAATGGTAAACTAGCCATACATATCAGAACCACTTACAGCAGACCTTTATATTGATGACTGTTCATAAATGGTAAACTAGCCATACATATCAGAACCACTTACACAGACCTTTATATTGATGACTGTTCCATAAATGGTAAACTAGCCATACATATCAGAACCACTTACAACAGACCTTTATATTGATGACTGTTCCAAAAATGGTAAACTAGCCATACATATCAGAACCACTTACAGCAGACCTTTATATTGATGACTGTTCCAAAAATGGTAAACTAGCCATACATATCAGAACCACTTACAGCAGACCTTTATATTGATGACTGTTCAAAATGGTAAACTAGCCATACATATCAGAACCACTTACAACAGACCTTTATATTGATGACTGTTCAAAATGGTAAACTAGCCATACATATCAGAACCACTTACACAGACCTTTATATTGATGACTGTTCCAAAAATGGTAAACTAGCCATACATATCAGAACCACTTACAGCAGACCTTTATATTGATGACTGTTCAAAAATGGTAAACTAGCCATACATATCAGAACCACTTACAGCAGACCTTTATATTGATGACTGTTCAAAAATGGTAAACTAGCCATACATATCAGAACCACTTACAGCAGACCTTTATATTGATGACTGTTTCAAAAATGGTAAACTAGCCATACATATCAGAACCACTTACAGCAGACCTTTATATTGATGACTGTTCAAAATGGTAAACTAGCCATACATATCAGAACCACTTACAGCAGACCTTTATATTGATGACTGTTTCAAAAATGGTAAACTAGCCATACATATCAGAACCACTTACAGCAGACCTTTATATTGATGACTGTTCAAAATGGTAAACTAGCCATACATATCAGAACCACTTACAGCAGACCTTTATATTGATGACTGTTCATAAATGGTAAACTAGCCATACATATCAGAACCACTTACAGCAGACCTTTATATTGATGACTGTTCCATAAAATGGTAAACTAGCCATACATATCAGAACCACTACAGCAGACCTTTATATTGATGACTGTTCCAAAATGGTAAACTAGCCATACATATCAGAACCACTTACAGCAGACCTTTATATTGATGACTGTTCCATAAATGGTAAACTAGCCATACATATCAGAACCACTTACAGCAGACCTTTATATTGATGACTGTTCCATAAATGGTAAACTAGCCATACATATCAGAACCACTTACAGCAGACCTTTATATTGATGACTGTTCTAAAAATGGTAAACTAGCCATACATATCAGAACCACTTACAGCAGACCTTTATATTGATGACTGTTCCAAAATGGTAAACTAGCCATACATATCAGAACCACTTACAGCAGACCTTTATATTGATGACTGTTCCAAAATGGTAAACTAGCCATACATATCAGAACCACTAACAACAGACCTTTATATTGATGACTGTTTCAAAATGGTAAACTAGCCATACATATCAGAACCACTTACAGCAGACCTTTATATTGATGACTGTTCCAAAAATGGTAAACTAGCCATACATATCAGAACCACTACACAGACCTTTATATTGATGACTGTTCAAAATGGTAAACTAGCCATACATATCAGAACCACTTACAGCAGACCTTTATATTGATGACTGTTCCATAAATGGTAAACTAGCCATACATATCAGAACCACTTACAGCAGACCTTTATATTGATGACTGTTCCATAAATGGTAAACTAGTCATACATATCAGAACCACTTACAGCAGACCTTTATATTGATGACTGTTCCAAAATGGTAAACTAGCCATACATATCAGAACCACTTACAGCAGACCTTTATATTGATGACTGTTCCATAAATGGTAAACTAGCCATACATATCAGAACCACTTACAGCAGACCTTTATATTGATGACTGTTCCATAAATGGTAAACTAGCCATACATATCAGAACCACTTACAGCAGACCTTTATATTGATGACTGTTCATAAATGGTAAACTAGCCATACATATCAGAACCACTTACAGCAGACCTTTATATTGATGACTGTTCCATAAATGGTAAACTAGCCATACATATCAGAACCACTTACAGCAGACCTTTATATTGATGACTGTTCCATAAAATGGTAAACTAGCCATACATATCAGAACCACTTACACAGACCTTTATATTGATGACTGTTCCAAAAATGGTAAACTAGCCATACATATCAGAACCACTTACAGCAGACCTTTATATTGATGACTGTTCCATAAATGGTAAACTAGCCATACATATCAGAACCACTACACAGACCTTTATATTGATGACTGTTTAAAAATGGTAAACTAGCCATACATATCAGAACCACTTACAGCAGACCTTTATATTGATGACTGTTAAAAATGGTAAACTAGCCATACATATCAGAACCACTTACAGCAGACCTTTATATTGATGACTGTTCAAAAATGGTAAACTAGCCATACATATCAGAACCACTTACAGCAGACCTTTATATTGATGACTGTTCCATAAATGGTAAACTAGCCATACATATCAGAACCACTTACAGCAGACCTTTATATTGATGACTGTTCAAAATGGTAAACTAGTCATACATATCAGAACCACTTACAGCAGACCTTTATATTGATGACTGTTCCATAAATGGTAAACTAGTCATACATATCAGAACCACTTACAGCAGACCTTTATATTGATGACTGTTTCAAAATGGTAAACTAGTCATACATATCAGAACCACTTACAGCAGACCTTTATATTGATGACTGTTCCATAAATGGTAAACTAGTCATACATATCAGAACCACTTACAGCAGACCTTTATATTGATGACTGTTCCATAAATGGTAAACTAGCCATACATATCAGAACCACTTACAGCAGACCTTTATATTGATGACTGTTCTAAAAATGGTAAACAGTCATACATATCAGAACCACTTACAGCAGACCTTTATATTGATGACTGTTCCATAAATGGTAAACTAGCCATACATATCAGAACCACTTACAGCAGACCTTTATATTGATGACTGTTCCAAAATGGTAAACTAGCCATACATATCAGAACCACTTACAGCAGACCTTTATATTGATGACTGTTCCAAAAATGGTAAACTAGCCATACATATCAGAACCACTTACAGCAGACCTTTATATTGATGACTGTTTCAAAATGGTAAACTAGCCATACATATCAGAACCACTTACAGCAGACCTTTATATTGATGACTGTTCCAAAAATGGTAAACTAGCCATACATATCAGAACCACTTACAAGCAGACCTTTATATTGATGACTGTTCAAAAATGGTAAACTAGCCATACATATCAGAACCACTTACAGCAGACCTTTATATTGATGACTGTTCAAAATGTAAACTAGCCATACATATCAGAACCACTTACAGCAGACCTTTATATTGATGACTGTTCCATAAATGGTAAACTAGTCATACATATCAGAACCACTTACAGCAGACCTTTATATTGATGACTGTTTCAAAAATGGTAAACTAGTCATACATATCAGAACCACTTACAGCAGACCTTTATATTGATGACTGTTCCATAAATGGTAAACTAGTCATACATATCAGAACCACTTACAGCAGACCTTTATATTGATGACTGTTCCATAAATGGTAAACTAGCCATACATATCAGAACCACTTACAGCAGACCTTTATATTGATGACTGTTCTAAAAATGGTAAACTAGTCATACATATCAGAACCACTTACAGCAGACCTTTATATTGATGACTGTTCCATAAATGGTAAACTAGCCATACATATCAGAACCACTTACAGCAGACCTTTATATTGATGACTGTTCCAAAAATGGTAAACTAGCCATACATATCAGAACCACTTACAGCAGACCTTTATATTGATGACTGTTCCAAAAATGGTAAACTAGCCATACATATCAGAACCACTAACAACAGACCTTTATATTGATGACTGTTTCAAAAATGGTAAACTAGCCATACATATCAGAACCACTTACAGCAGACCTTTATATTGATGACTGTTCCAAAAATGGTAAACTAGCCATACATATCAGAACCACTAACAACAGACCTTTATATTGATGACTGTTTCAAAAATGGTAAACTAGCCATACATATCAGAACCACTTACAGCAGACCTTTATATTGATGACTGTTCTAAAAATTGTAAACTAGTCGTACATATCAGAACCACTTACAGCAGACCTTTATATTGATGATGGTTCCATAAATGGTAAACTAGCCATACATATCAGAACCACTAACAACAGACCTTTATATTGATGACTGTTCTAAAAATTGTAAACTAGCCATACATATCAGAACCACTTACAGCAGACCTTTATATTGATGACTGTTCTAAAAATGGTAAACTAGTCATACATATCAGAACCACTTACAGCAGACCTTTATATTGATGACTGTTCCATAAATGGTAAACTAGTCATACATATCAGAACCACTTACAGCAGACCTTTATATTGATGACTGTTCCATAAATGGTAAACTAGCCATACATATCAGAACCACTTACAGCAGACCTTTATATTGATGACTGTTCCATAAATGGTAAACTAGCCATACATATCAGAACCACTTACAGCAGACCTTTATATTGATGACTGTTCCATAAAAGGTAAACTAGCCATGCATATCAGTCTTCATTGATCTAAATAATGTGTAGTTTATGTTTGTAATATTGGCAATGTTATATTTTGTTATATAAAATGTTTAAATGGTGCCATAAATGATGTTTAAAGCTGCGCAGGCTCAATTTTTTTTATCATTTAACCAATGAAATCATTAAACAATTTTTTTAATTTTTATATGTATATTTATTTTACTAGTTATTTAATTATTGGATACTTACAAATAAATTAGGTTTGTCTAAAGTGTTCTATATCTTTATCCATAAGTCTGAAGTGTTCTATATCCTTATCCACAAGTCTGACATGTTCTATATACTTACCAGTATTTACAAGTCTGAAGTGTTCTATATACTTACCAGTATCTACAAGTCTGAAGTGTTCTATATACTTACCAGTATCTACAAGTCTGAAGTGTTCTATATACCTACCAGTATCTACAAGTCTGAAGTGTTCTATATACTTATACGTAAGTCTGACATGTTCTATATACTTATCTACCAGTCTGAAGTGTTTTATATACTTATCTACATGGCTGAAGTGTTCTATATATACTTATCTGTCTTATATGTCTCAAGTGTTCTATATCCTATATATCCACAAGTCTGAAGTGTTCTATTTACTTTATATTCACAAGTCTGAAGTGTTCTATATCCTGATCTACCACTCTGAAGTGTTCTATTTTCTTATTTACATGTCTAAAGTGTTCTATATACTTATCTACATGTCTCAAGTGTTCTATATTCTTATCTTCATTTCTGAAGTGTTCTGTAGACTTATCTACATGTCTGAAGTGTTCTATATACTTATCTACATGTCTGAAGTGTTCTATATTCTTATCTACATGTCTCAAGTGTTCTATGTACTTATCTACATGTCTCAAGTGTTCTATATACTTATCTACATGTCTGAAGTGTTCTATATACTTATCTACATGTCTGAAGTGTTCTATATACTTATCTACATGTCTGAATTGTTCTATATACTTATCTACATGTCTGAAGTGTTCTATATACTTATCTACATGTCTGAAGTGTTCTGTAGACTTATCTACATGTCTAAAGTGTTCTATATTCTTATCTACATGTCTGAAGTGTTCTATATACTTATCTACATGTCTGAAATGTTCTGTAGACTTATCTACATGTCTGAAGTGTTTTATATACTTATCTACATGTCTGAAGTGTTCTTTTTACTTATCTACATGTCTGAAGTGTTCTATATACTTATCTACATGTCTGAAGTGTTCTTTATACTGATCTACATGTCTGAAGTGTTCTATATACTTATCTACATGTCTGAAGTGTTCTTTATACTTATTTACATGTCTGAAGTGTTCTTTATACTTATCTACATGTCTGAAGTGTTCTTTATACGTATCTACATGTCTGAAGTGTTCTTTATACTTATCTACATGTCTGAAGTGTTCTGTATACTTATCTACATGTCTGAAGTGTTCTATATATTTATCTACATGTAGGAAGTGTTCTATATACTTATCTACATGTCTGAAGTGTTCTTTTTACTTATCTACATGTCTGAAGTGTTCTTTATACTTATCTACATGTCTGAAGTGTTCTTTATACTTATCTACATGTCTGAAGTGTTCTTTATACTTATCTACATGTCTGAAGTGTTCTATATATTCATCTACATGTCTGAAGTGTTCTATATACTTATCTACATGTCTTGAAGTGTTCTGTATACTTATCTACATGCCAGAAGTGTTCTGTATACTTATTTACATGTCTGAAGTGTTCTTTATACTTATCTACATGTCTGAAGTGTCCTTTATACTTATCTACATGTCTGAAGTGTTCTATATACTTATCTACATGTCTTGAAGTGTTCTGTATACTTATCTACATGTCTGAAGTGTCCTTTATACTTATCTACATGTCTGAAGTGTTCTATATATTCATCTACATGTCTGAAGTGTTCTGTAGACTTATTTACATGTCTGAAGTGTTCTATATACTTATCTACATGTCTTGAAGTGTTCTATATACTAATCTACATGTCTGAAGTGTTCTTTATACTTATCTACATGTCTGAGGTGTTCTATATATTTATCTACATGTCTGAAGTGTTGTGTAGACTTATCTACATGTCTGAAGTGTCCTTTATACTTATCTACATGTCTGAAGTGTTCTATATACTTATCTACATGTCTTGAAGTGTTCTGTATACTTATCTACATGTCTGAAGTGTCCTTTATACTTATCTACATGTCTGAAGTGTTCTATATATTCATCTACATGTCTGAAGTGTTCTATATACTTATTTACATGTCTGAAGTGTTCTATATACTTATCTACATGTCTTGAAGTGTTCTATATACTAATCTACATGTCTGAAGTGTTTTTTATACTTATCTACATGTCTGAAGTGTTCTATATATTTATCTACATGTCTTAAGTGTTCTATATATTTATCTACATGTCTGAAGTGTTCTATATACTTATCTACTTCTCTTGAAGTGTTCTGTAGACTTATTTACTGATATGTAGATGTGACTATATACTACATGCATAAAATTTTTTTTAAGTCTCAATGATTTTCTTTTTTTAATTTAGAAAATAGAATCAGATTTATCATCAAAAGACAGTTATCTTCCTATAAAATGTGACCTAAGAAAGAAGGAAGACATAATGAATATGTTTACTAATATAAAAGAAAAATGGGGAGGAGTTGATGTCTGTATTAACAATGCTGGCTTAGCTTTAGATTCACCAATCATTGATGGAGATACTGACCAATGGGAAAATATGTGGGAGGTAATCAATAAATATATACCAGTTATTTATTTATTTAAATTTTAAAAGCGATCATTGATGAAAATAGTGTTTGCCCAATGGAAAATGATAACATACAGATCAAGTTTGAGTTTTTTAGTCCAGAAGTTCTGGAGTTATTGATACCCCAGACTAATTTTGTGTGGCAAGTCTGGAGTTATTGATATCCCAGACTAAGTTTGAGGGGTAAGTCTGAAGTTATTGATATCCCAGACTAAGTTTGTGTGGCAAGTCTGGAGTTATTGATATCCCAGACTAAGTTTGTGTGGTAAGTCTGAAGTTATTGATATCCCAGACTAAGTTTGTGTGGCAAGTCTGGAGTTAGTGATATCCCAGACTAAGTTTGTGTGGTAAGTCTGAAGTTATTGATATCCCAGACTAAGTTTGAGGGGTAAGTCTGGAGTTAGTGATATCCCAGACTAAGTTTGTGTGGTAAGTCTGGAGTTATTGATATCCCAGACTAAGTTTGTGTGGTACATCTGGAGTTATTGATATCCCAGACTAAGTTTGAGGGGTAAGTCTGAAGTTATTGATATCCCAGACTAAGTTTGTGTGGTACATCTGGAGTTATTGATATCCCAGACTAAGTTTGTGTGGTAAGTCTGGAGTTATTGATATCCCAGACTAAGTTTGTGTGGTACTTCTGGAGTTATTGATATCCCAGACTAAGTTTGTGTGGTAAGTCTGGAGTTATTGATATCCCAGACTAAGTTTGAGGGGTAAGTCTGGAGTTATTGATATCCCAGACTAAGTTTGTGGGGTAAGTCTGGAGTTATTGATATCCCAGACTAAGTTTGTGTGGTAAGTCTGGAGTTATTGATATCCCAGACTAAGTTTGAGGGGTAAGTCTGGAGTTATTGATATCCCAGACTAAGTTTGAGGGGTAAGTCTGGAGTTATTGATATCCCAGACTAAGTTTGTGTGGTACGGCTGGAGTTATTGATATCCCAGACTAAGTTTGTGGGGTAATTCTGGAGTTAGTGATATCCCAGACTAAGTTTGTGGGGTAATTCTGGAGTTATTGATATCCCAGACTAAGTTTGTGTGGTACGGCTGGAGTTAGTGATATCCCAGACTAAGTTTGTGGGGTAATTCTGGAGTTAGTGATATCCCAGACTAAGTTTGTGGGGTAATTCTGTAGTTAGTGATATCCCAGACTAAGTTTGTGGGGTAATTCTGGAGTTAGTGATATCCCAGACTAAGTTTTTGTGATAAGTCTTAATGTTTTATAGTTTAGAATTTTATGTTTTAGGTAAATGTTATGGCATTATGTTTGTGTACACGGGAATCTGTAAAGTCAATGAGAGAAAGAAATATAGATGATGGACATGTTATTAACATAAACAGGTGACTAGAATGATTTGTATATATACACATATCCTTTTTCATCCAATTAAAGCCTTTGATGCAGAGGGTTTTTGGTTCAGCAATGGGTTATTTCAGATTTCTGTTGCTTCAAAGAATTGGACATTCACATGAAAATAGAATTTTTGTTGTCATTATTGTTGTTCCTTAACAGTGACTTGTTCATTCAATAATACTATAAATAATGCATAATAATGACTATACACTGAAACCTAAATAGTGACTGTTGTATAATTAGATATTTTTCTTTCATTAATAGTCAATGGGAGGTAATTCAAACTATTGTAACACTGGACTTGAGTTATCTCCCTTGAAGCAATATATGTGTGTTGATCTTGTCATAATCAGTTATTGTAATTAAAGATTATTATTATTATCCACAGAGAGTTTTCATTATATCTTTGAATAAAAGGCACCAAAAGTTGAGTGCCATAAGAAACTTACTCAAGCATCTTACATATTAAAAATATATGGGTAATTAAAATTGGTGTTTTTAAAATAATGCTTTAATTTATGATTTCTTTTTTTAAGCTTATCTGGTCATAGAGTTGGTAAAATGCATTTTTATTCTGCCACAAAGTATGCAGTGACGTCTCTTACAGAAGGGATTAGATGGGAATTAAGGGGAATTAATTCACATATTCGAGTAACAGTAAGTATCCCATTTCCAATGTAAATTAAGTAAAGAAGGAATACAAAATAGACTGGTATTTAAGTCTTACAGTTTGTTCACAAAACCATACATAATTTTATTGAAGTAATCAATCAATATTATGCAGTATGGATGTGTTAAGATCAAAATAGGTCATTTAATGTGTTTTTTGTTGCATAGTTTATGTTGTGTTCATTTTTGACCTGTTGTCTGATTATCTTGCCTACTCTTTATATAAGCAAATCACTTAGTTGTAGGAATGTAAGACTCCAGATCAAAGGGTCATGGGTTCAAATAACTGCCAGTACATGCCAAATTCTCTTGTTCATTATGGCAGCAAACTTTACTACTGCAGCAGTGTCTGGGATAGCACCAAAGGTTGAAATCTGTTTGGGCCATTTTACATCCTTTTCCGCCACAACCTATTTGTGCCAGTATATCATTTCGGCCACCAACTGTTTAAAACCCCTTAGTCCTTTTGGGCCAATATGGTACTTATTTTGATTGCAATGGAGATATGAACAATAATTTTGGCTTCCCTCCTCCTTTTTCCGGACTGGGGACATATATAGATAAAATCCACACATAATTTAAAATCACTCAACATAAAATTCAAACATTACTGTGAATATACAATCCACGATCATATCAATGGCTGCATAGCTCATCACACACACATAGTCTCGGAGAATGATTTTACCATTTAGATATTTATGATTACGACAGAAAAGTTCTCTTTCTCAGAGCAATGCTGACTCCTGACTGCAGCTGTGTTTGTACTTCGGAGCTTGTTAGAAACAGAAATGTTATCTCTAAAATATGTAATTGGCACAAAAGAACACACCAAAAATGTTGACCTGTATGTGCACTAGATCAATGCAGACATATGTTATAATGCACGCTGCCAGTGGTGGTGACATCAGGATAGCCTATTATGATCTAGCTGACATTACAAACATGTGCCATTAAAAGTCTTGGTAGTAGTAATCTTTATCAAGAAAAATAAGGTTCAGCAATAACAAACATAACATATTTATATTATATAATAAATATAATTTTGTTATATATTGGGCTCATTAGTTTTTATTCTCTATTAACTTTTGTTTTGTTTTGGTTTATTTAGAGCATTAGTCCTGGGCTGGTGAAAACAAATTTTGCCTATACCTTGCTTGGAAAGGAAGGGGCTGAAGAATGTTACAATTCAAGACAGGTATGTTAATACCAGTAGTATGTTATTCTAGTTTCTGATTTTTTGTTGAATTTATTATTTGATGGATAAATTTTTTTTAATGAGAAATCATTGCATTATTTTTGTCAGAAAACAGTTATTTATGCCAGATTGAATGTTTTGAAGGCTTGTCTTCATAAAATACATGTAATCCAAAACTTGGCAAACCTCATCTTGTTCTGAAAAAACTAATCTCGAGCTCATAGCAATGTAAAGTTATTTTATAATTGATAATTATACTAATATGTTCAGCAGCATGAATTGTTTGATAGCAAGTAATGAATGATTTCAACACATAAAATATTCAGCCACATTTACTTAATTGGAATGATATGGATGAGGAAAATTTGATAACAAAAATTCTCATATATTTGAGATATTGACAAAAAAACTTGGTGTGAGTTGTAAGTTTAGGCCATTAAGTGTTATTAGTCCCCCACCAGCTCCCCATCCTTCCATCCTCCATCTGTCTATCACAGACTTGGATGGTATATTTGTGTTGTCCAGAAAATTCTCTACAGATTCTAGACATATCAATATTATTTTGCAGGAAGTATCTATTGATACCAAAGATGTGCATGTGATCAGTTTTTTTTTAATTTTACAGGAATTACAGGCTTTTGAAAGGAAATTTGGCATAAATGATACCTGTGTTGTTTAAGCAACTGCCCTCCTACAGATTTCTAGCAATATCAATTTTATTTTGCAGTATAAACAGATACTTAAGGTGTGCATGTGATCAGGGTTTTTTAATATTTCTTAATTTTTCAGGAGTTACCGATTGTGTAACGTGGCCTTTTTGATAAAATTTTGCAAACTGAGTATTTATGATACATGTGTTGTCAGAACATCTCCCTTACAGATTTCCAGCAATACACAGTGTTTATTAACGGCAGGGGACTATGTATTGCCTGCCAATATTGACTTGTTTTAACCATAATGACTTTTATCTAGGATCATTCTCTTCAAAACATTCCAATTTTCTCTGGTATTTTATTTTTTATTATTAGAGTTTACAAGCTACTGATATTGCTGCAGCTGTTGCGTTTGTGTTGTCTGCCCCTGAACATGTTCAAGTAAGTATATGTGTGATAAAGTAAAACCTTATTGTAATTGACAAATCATCTAACATGTACATAACCTTAGAAAAGCTAGTTTCAAACAAATACCTTACAGGTGAAAACTTTAATGGTGTTATGTACATTATGTCCTAGTGTTTTTATAAAACAGTATGTAATAAGGTAATAAACACCAACATTTAAAAGACAACTGCTTTATTCCATGTTTTTGGTGGTCTGGTCAAGCTTTCGGCCTTCATCAGGGGACCTGAAGGCCACCCCAGGCCGAAAGCTTGACCAGACCACCAAAAACATGGAATAAAGCAGTTGTCTTTTAAATGTTGGTCTTTATTACCTTATTACATACTGTCTCTCAACACTTAACACCAGGATCCCACGGGATCCATTTGAGGACAACTACAACACCACCTAACAAAAGTGGAGCGTTGGGACCTTTTACCTATTACAGCTTATCAACTGTTTTTATAAAAGTAATTTTATGTTTGTCTTTCTTTCAGGTTAGTGAGATGATGATCAGACCAACAGAGCAAATTGTGTAACACAGAATTTATCATTTGTTATCTTACCAAATAAAACATTTTTGTTGTCTAAATAAGCTGTTTACTATAATTTTAGTACACAAACATACATATGTAGGAACCTAGAGTGATGTATTAGTTATACCTTTCAAATTTTGCATAATGTTTACATATATAAGAACCATGTACACATCCTATTTTGGAAGATCTTACAACAGTGAACCACTGCAGTAGCTCAGTTGGTAGAGTGCTCGCACCGTAAGTGGGAGGTCATGGGTTCGATCCACGGCCGGGTCAGACTCAAGACTTGAAAGTGGGTAGTGACTGTTCTTTTCCCCAAGAACTTAGCATTACGAAATGAAAGTCACGGTTCTTTTGGATGGGAACTTAAAATAAACAAGGTCCCGTGTCACAGTGGGCTTGGCACGCTAAAGAACCCTGTTGTATAATGCCATCAGCGCAACACACAGGCAAAATTTCTGCACCTTCGTCTAAAGCTGGCCACGTCTCGATATAAGTGAAATATTCTTGACTCATTACCATTACTCAACTCAACTCTTACAAAAGTGATAACTTTTAATACAAAAACCACCAGAACTGTATAGAGCAGTACAGTAGATTAGAAAGTCCCAGTTCACTTATGTTGAGGCAGTCAGTTCAGTAGTAAATGTGGTAACCTGAGTGCCTAGAGAAAACCTCCCAACCTGTGGAAAACGAACTAACAAACTGTCTCACTCTGGAATCTGTCCCAAGTGGAATGTGAGAGGCACTGTGATATGTGTGCACTTTATACCACTCAGCCTACTCAAATAAAGGTAAATAGCATTATTTCAAAAACATTTAAGGCAGTCAGGGGTGATAAATGAGGAAACCTGAGTGCCTAGAGAAAACTTCCCAACCAGTGGAAAAAAACTGACAACTGTTTCACTGTGGAATGTGAGGCACTGTAATCTGTGTGTACTTTATACCACTCAGCCTACTCAAATAAAGGTACACAACATTATTTCAAAACCGTTACTACTACGAAAATTTAATTAAATCAATCAAGATTTCTTCAATCACAAGATAAAATTAATTCTGTTATATTAAATGAATATTTATTATGTATTATTTCACTATCATTATAAATTTGACAGAGACAATATAGGTTTTGATAAAGCAAACTAAAATTTGTATCATGATGTCAACAAACAAATCAATAACAAATATATCATGCATAATAAATGTTCTTAAAAACTACAAAACAAAGTGTGTTTAATTCTTATAATATATTTAAATCCTGATATATGGAAGTTTTACCATTGTGCCTCTAGATTTTAGGATATGGATACATATAGCTAACTTTTAGTTAGTGATCGAGTACCTTTAATTTCCAGTTTTATATCATCATATGTCCTTGACAACATTAACGTTATGTTTGTATCATATTTTCATTAGCCTTGTGTATTTTTCTTTTTTTTCCAGTTTGAAAGCAATGGCATTCATAGGACTAAATGCCAAATGACCGCATCACTGCATTTAAATATTAATATCGGCAATACTCATTCCCGGGGAACTATAACCTGGTAAACAAAATGGCTGCCTCCATGTTCCCAGGTGGTTTCCTTCTTGGAGTATCTAATGCCTTATGACCAATTCATTTTTCAACTTCACAAAGTCTATCAAGTTTCTGTGTGTAAATCGAATTTTTTTTACACCGAATGAGATATTTCCCTTAATGCATGTTGCAGCCATGTGATAATATTATTATCACCCGGTGATAACCCGGTACAAGGGAAACAACTCCTACAACAGAACTGTGTTGTCATTTGGTAAACAATAACAATGGCGGCCAGTGGTTTTTTGCAGTTCGCCGGAAGCGGGCTTGTTATTAATTATGTATGACAAAGATGCAGAAAACACAAAAAGGATCACCCAAGCTTCAGTGAAAATACTGGAAATGTATTTGATGGAAACAGAAAGAGAGGTAAACCTAGATGCTGCGGAATCTAAAGTATGAGCCCCCCCCCCTTTCCCGGGATGGTTGAAGGTGTAAACTGGCAGCATTGAATTTAATTTAAAATTTAGATATTGTTTGCGTCAATTTACATGGTAAGTTTTGTTTCGGTATAATAAAATAATAATTGCCCTGCCCTCTAGGTATGTGGACATCCAGAATTGTCACCCTTCAGAAGGGTTTTCACCCGAGGGCAATGCCCTCGGGTGACAACCCTATTGTCGGGTGACAATTCTGGATGTCCACATACCTAGAGGGCAATTATTGTATATAATTGAACGCAATAAACCATATAAAATAGTTCAAGAATTTTTAAAGAAATAATATATTTTTAATGAAAATATAACGATTGAACTGTTTTGAAATGGCATTCATAGTCAATATGATAGCCAAACCTTTGCACGACAAACCGATCATAATGCGCTATTGTGCATTATTCAGTTTATTTATAGTAATGCAATTATCTGGGAATTTGGATGGTCAGGCAGGACACAATTTCTAATCTACATCAACTAAGGATCTTCCTGATAAAATTTGGTTAAATTAGGTACCATGGTTTAAAAAGAGAAAGTTTAATGCCCTCGGGTGACAACCCTATTGTCGGGTGACAATTCTGGATGTCCACATACCTAGAGGGCAATTATTGTATATAATTGAACGCAATAAACCATATAAAATAGTTCAAGAATTTTTAAAGAAATAATATATTTTTAATGAAAATATAACGATTGAACTGTTTTGAAATGGCATTCATAGTCAATATGATAGCCAAACCTTTGCACGACAAACCGATCATAATGCGCTATTGTGCATTATTCAGTTTATTTATAGTAATGCAATTATCTGGGAATTTGGATGGTCAGGCAGGACACAATTTCTAATCTACATCAACTAAGGATCTTCCTGATAAAATTTGGTTAAATTAGGTACCATGGTTTAAAAAGAGAAAGTTTAATGCCCTCGGGTGACAACCCTATTGTCGGGTGACAATTCTGGATGTCCACATACCTAGAGGGCAATTATTGTATATAATTGAACGCAATAAACCATATAAAATAGTTCAAGAATTTTTAAAGAAATAATATATTTTTAATGAAAATATAACGATTGAACTGTTTTGAAATGGCATTCATAGTCAATATGATAGCCAAACCTTTGCACGACAAACCGATCATAATGCGCTATTGTGCATTATTCAGTTTATTTATAGTAATGCAATTATCTGGGAATTTGGATGGTCAGGCAGGACACAATTTCTAATCTACATCAACTAAGGATCTTCCTGATAAAATTTGGTTAAATTAGGTACCATGGTTTAAAAAGAGAAAGTTTAGGTTGGATCAAGTGAAGTTAAAAACTAGTTTTAGCAGTATCTAAACTGTAAAGGTTACCATATTCTAAAACTTACCAAATACCATCAATGTATCTAGATCTGTTCATTTGAAATTAAAAAGAACCTAAATGAAATAATTTTAAATCAATCATGAAATAATTATAAATAAATCATAAAAAAATAAAAATAATAAAAACTTATGATAACTATTCAGTAAATTTATGACTGAATGCATTTGATTTCTTGACAAGTAAACTATCAACCTTAGTTGACAAACAAATTTTAGAATCAACTTGTTTAACCATAAAGGGAGACAACTAACAAGTTTCTCATGACATGATATGGTTTTTATACATGTATTTACATGATGTTTTATCATCAAAATCTGTACAAATGATGTATATACAATTCCTATAACAATTAATGGTGTATGTATGTATTGCCTTCAGAGATTTGCACAACATCAATTAATATTCTCTACCAAAAAAATATTTCTATGTATAAATGTCAAGTATATACAAATAATCACAAATATAATAGTCAAATGGTAATATTTATATCTAAAGGTTATTTACAAATAATATAGATACTTATGTGCCTAGTTTAAGAAGTGTATATTGATTTTAATCACATAACAGACATTTATTGTCTAACTTGTATTAACTAATAATAATAACTTGTAGAAGCGGGTAAGAAAATAAAAGCATGATAAATAGTAAAACATGTAAAACAGCTTCATTAGATACCCTAAAATACTTTATGATAATTTATATCTAAGAGGAGTATACATCTAACAACTATTTTTCTTTAAGCAAAAATAACAAGGTTTTAACAGGACCAAGATAAGGATTTATATTGCATGATAATTAGGGTGTGTGTGTTAAAAAAATTGAGGAAACGCAACATCTAAACAACAACTGAAAACAATATGTTATTGCAACATATCACATTTGATATTCAATGTTTTACAATATGTAACTAGGGCACAAATTTGGGCATATTCACTCACAAACAAAATCCATTGACTATTTCCTTCTAAGTATAACTACATGTAAACATTAAACAAATATCACATTATCAAGCTTATTAATTTCATGTGCATGTTTGTTTAAAAATGAAAATGGGATATTCAGTGAGGAATTGTCTTGCATTTCAATGTAGATTAAACCAACATTGATTTTATAGTTGTTACTTTAGCTTGTTTGCTTCAAAAATAAGCATTACTGATATATAGCTTATAAATTATCATGGTTATTAAATAAGCTACAGTATATGTCTTATCTCTTACAAAATTTAGACTAGATTATATGTATTTTATAGCTCAAAACAAAACAAAATTTCCAAAAAAACTATATTCCTTGCCTGGCTTACTTCTGTTTGTAAAGCAAAATTGTATATAAAGTAAAAGATGATGTGTAATACTTGCATCTCCATATGAACTTCTGTATTCTAAGATGACATAAATAATAATAATAAAACTCTACAAACAGACCCAACTGATATTTCTTGCTTAATGTCTTCTATTTAGTCTGGTATTCTCATATACTCATCATTTGCAAATTGCAGTTTTACTTTAAACATCATCAATAACTTTCAATTTTTCCCCTTAAATTGGATTAATGAAGGTGAAGTGGACATGGCCCAACTTAAGGGAGAAAATGTCAAAACTTCTTGTATGGTTTAGTTCTTGATAAGAAAATAAAATCAAGAATGGCTTTGTTTTGTTTCCTATATAAAAAAACTTGTATGGTTGTAAATACAATAATTAATTAACAAACTGTTTATGGTTGATTTTGCGGGCACATTGCATTTCCGCAATTTTTTCACAAAGTTATGTTTTCATTTCTGCATGAATTTTTTTTTCATTTCCGCAATCAATATTTTTACAGGTACAGGTACAGGAAAGAATTAGAAATCGACATGAGTTTTAGGTTAACTCTCTTCATAGGAATAAGGGGATCATCTACTCATTACTTTATTCACTTTATTCTGTCAGTGTTCCTAACATACGTGAACTTAAACATGGAACTTAAGTTTTCAGAGACTAACAGGGAAAAATCTTGTTTGATATTGGATGGCCATACGTATAGAGAGTCCCATGTATTGAAAAAAGGTGATGTTGTCTACCGATGCAGCTCCGTAAAATCTTGTAAGGCAAGCATCACATTCGATTCTGAAGGAACAACAATTCTAAAAAACAACTGCAATCATTCTCATAACAGTGACGAGAGGAAAGTGGAGGCACAACAACTACGTGTGCGCTGCCGGAAACAATCTGGAGATATTTTGTCCCGTCCTTCCAAGATTGTGAGAACTGAATTACAAACTTTGAATGAATCTAATCTTGAAAATTTGAAAATTGTCGCACTGGCTTTATATAAAGAAGAAAAAATCAACCCAAAGTTCCAAAAAGTTGTGATGATGCTCATGACATTGTGTCTTTAATGTGCATTAAGACCAGTAAAGATGAAAGTTTTATTATTGAAAACAATAAGGATACTGGAATTATAATATTTACATGTAATGCAAAACTGGAATGCTTGTCCAATGATTTTAAAGAAAGGATCCTTTATGTTGATGGCACATTCAAATGTTGTCCAAAATATTTTTACCAATTATATACTATAAATGGCTGTAAAAATGGAAATTATGTACCGTTCATATTTGTTCTTTTGCCTTCCAAATCTGGAGAAAGTTATATGACAATGTGGAATTTTATTTTACATCACTGTCAAGAGACAAATCTTATATTGCAACCAGAGAAAATTCATGTTGATTTTGAGCAATCGATGCTTAATACTTTACGAGATGTCTTTCCGTCAGCTCAAATTATGGCATGTAGCACAATTCAGTCTTTAGGTTTGAGGTCGGAGTACAAGGACAAAACGTGTGATACTGCCTAATGGTTATCCCAGTTTTTTGGTATTTGCTTTTTACCACCTGAAAAAATAGAAGACTGTTTTGTCGAAGACATAATGGCATCTGCACCAAAGGATAATAGATGCAAGAAGTTTGCAGATTACGTACTGGAAAATTATGTGACGTCAGATTCGTTGTATTCACCAAATATATGGGCGGCTGCACAACAACAGGAGATGCAGAAATGAAAAGAAAAAAATTGCGGAAAAAATGATTTTATTC
This sequence comes from Anadara kagoshimensis, assembly GCA_021292105.1. Taxonomy (NCBI): domain Eukaryota; kingdom Metazoa; phylum Mollusca; class Bivalvia; order Arcoida; family Arcidae; genus Anadara; species Anadara kagoshimensis. The sequence continues at coordinate 421,161 of CM037860.1, read as the reverse complement.
TTGCGGAAATGATATCTTTTTTAGCGGAAAAATCATATCGAATTGCGGAAATGAAATGCATCGGATTTTGCTAATTGACTCTTTTAACTTGTCATATAATTAAAAATAAATGTCAAACTTTAAATATATTTTGGTAAATTGTTTCAAATACTAGTTTTAGATTTTAACAAGCAAATTCTGTATTAAAAAAAAAAAAAAAAAAAAAAAAAAAAAAAAAAGGGTATCTGCAAGTAAAGAATTTTTTTTGTGTGGTTTGCACTTATGTTCACAGGTACATGACTCCCAGGAAAATGAGCAAACCAACTCAGGTTAATGATATGTGCATCTCCTATAAATGTTGATGCTTTGCACCAAGTTTCGTAAAATAGTGTTTCATCGTTCTGGAGAATTACTCTAGACAAGAAGTGCCCGGATGGATGGAATCCCCCTTTTCATTAAAAGGCAGGGGATATACAATACAAATCACAGTTAAACTATTCTCCAACTAATATTTACTCCAAATTGAAATTGGGTTGTAACTTACATATTTTTCTATTATGAAGATAGATTTTTAAAATACAGGTAACTATCAATTTGTGCTATTTATTCATATAAATTCAGTGAGAAAAACTTGGAAGACTGTTAAAAGAGAACCAGTATTTCAAATGTTAAAATGAGTGTCAAAATTCAGAATTAGAATTCTACCACTCATTCCAAACAAACTAAGTACGCAATATTGAAGTGAACACCGAAAACATTTGAAAATACAATGCAGTATATTATTATTGGTAAATATGAAGCACATAATTACTACCTAGGCTTAGTTGTTCAAGGCCCTGTTAGCTGTTCAGCGATAATTTTATTTTGTGTAATTTCTTTGTATAACTCTTAACGTCAAAGTTGTCAAATTCAGCATTTATTTCATGTCTATAGCAAATTCCTAATTTAAGTAACATTTTTTTATTTCACTAATCTTTTTGGCCTAAGCAAACTGAGCTTTAAACAACACAATCTCTGGTTAAACTATTAGATTCAGAGCTTTGAACAACATGTGTTTCCACATTCATTTATGTCTGTTTGTGGGACGGATCAGAGAGAAAAACTTGTATTAAAATAAGAAGCAATTATGAAGAAGAAAATTCACACAATTTTCATAAGATTTGACCAATTCATACATTGACAATTTTTAAAATCTATAATTTCCTAATAATTTCATCAAAATTTAATTCCTAATAATTTGATCAAAATTTAAAACAATTATTTTTAATTTTACTGTTAAATTATTAAGATGTTTACTGTAAAACTTTGCTAATTCAAACAGCTAAAAAGGGTCCATTAGTTTGTTATAATGCCTCTGAATAATAATTTTACAGGCAGTTTTTTTTATCTGCAGTACTGATACATGTATAATCAACATACAGGTAATGGTACCATGAACCAAAATGAAACCAAAATAATCCATGATTTGTCAATTGTCTTGAACAGCTAGTGTCCAAATTTGGCAAAGATTACAACCTGTCCATATTTCAAAATTTGATATGGGTCTTACTAGAAGTGAATTTAATAAATAATTTTTTTTATAACTGGAGTAAATTAAGAAATGCATTAATGTATGAATATAACACCATCTATTCCTATATAGTAATACACAATTCTGTCTGTCATAATCACTAAAGTATCAAAAATTCCCTATTTCTATCATAATTATTGTTATATTAAATAATTGTTTTTCAAGAGAAACAACTTTAATGAATTGTTGAATACTATAGGAATGAAATAAATTTTTCTTTTGTTTGGAAGTATGAAAGAATTGGAAATTTTGCACACCATAGCAAATTATTTTATGTGTGCAAATTGTCCAATTCTTTTATACTTCCATAACAAAATGAAAATTAATTTTATTTGTTATAATTCAATTTTTAGAAATGTTTCAATGACAAATCATCAATTTAAACAGATATATAGCTGTAGCAAGTAAAAAATAGCAAGATTATGGTGTTGGAATTAAAATGCCTCTGTATGTCATCCATACTGAAATGTTGTCACTGACAGCCAATCCATTCAAGCAAACGTAACAGAAAAATCTGACAAATCAAAATGCTTTTAACAAATGAGAATTGAATTATATCAAGATAATTAATTTTAGATGTTACTTTCAAATACTCCAAAAACTCAAATTTTTTGATTCAATGAATGAAAATTTGACATGATTATAATAATAACACTTATGACAAATATAAATTTATATATGAATAACTGTATTAAATCACATTTATGTTACTTTCAACAAGTCAATTGGGGTAAAAAATGAAGTGATCTTTAAGGTCAGTTATTAATTCATGGACCAAGCACCATATCTTTTGGTAAATTTGTACTTTATTCCTAAACAGAAAAATACATATATTTGATATTAGGTTTGCTTTTGAATTCCCAGATAATTATTATTAGATAAATACATATTTAAATGTATTGAATCTTTATATGACTCTGTACAGCTTTAGACACTACTTCCAGAATTTAAACTAAGAACATGTTTTGAATTAAGTATCTATGGTGACTAACAAAAGTAAAAAACATAGCACTGTCGTGCTGCTGTACAGCGTAGTTGGGAAAATTGTGTTGTGGCAAGACAGAATATAACCAAAAATTCGGGGGTGGGGTGGGGTCGATCTATGCATAGTCCGACGGATGGTTTTTTTTTTGGAAAAAGAAACAATGTACCAAACCATGTATTGCTGAAATAAATGGTAGAAAATAATAATTTCATAAATATATGAAAAAGACAATCGGTAATTAAAATGTAAAAAAGTTGTACCCGATCGTTTTGTCATTTCGGTTAGAGAGAAAGTAGAGTTTTGCAGATCCTACCGTCGCTATGAGGGGGTACATTCTAGCGGTTGTATGTAACTGGATCATTTGCTGTTAATCTGGGTTTTAATTAACTGCTGATTATCACTCACAATATTCCCGTTTCATGTTAATGGTGAAGTATCGTCGACCGTCCTAAAATCGAGAGCGTCCCAAGATTCGAGGCCATTTTTGTTTTCAGTAATTATACGCGAATATCGTCTCTGCAGTGACGATTTCATGCATTAAAGACAAAATTTAGGTATTTACTGTGAAACTATCCAGAAAAATCTGTTGTCTATTTTTCAACTCTCAAATTCTTGTTGCGTTAGCAAATTTAGTTCGTTTTCTATTAGAGTCTCGAATCACGGACGGTCGAGGATACAGTTGTTTTACCAGTTCCGAATTTTTACTACCGAATAATCTAAAATTTCAATCCCGTTCAATTAAAGGAATAGCAAAATAACTTTCTCAATTTTCTTCTACTTGAATGTATGGCATTAATTAAACTTCAACCGCTTCCTAAATGTATGTGCAGATTGTTGGTGACCTAGTTTAACGATGTAAACAAATCGTGATCACGGAAATGCTTTTTTCAAGAAAACATACTACCACGTGTTTTTGAGGACAGGTGTCGATATTTTGGAATCAGTAAACATCTGTGTTACTACAACACATAAATTTTATTTCCTCTGCTTGTGGATGACGTCTGCAGCAGCGCTTATATGAAACCCTGTTCGGAACTGGTAAAAAGACTGTATTTAAAATTTGTACACAACACTGTACGAATTATCTCCCTTTCACGAAAGTAAAATCTAATCGATAAACAGTTTTAAAATATGACACAATTGCCTCAACATCAAAATACGTTATCATAACCTTCAAAATAAATTTAAATTTCCGTAGATTTCACGAAGAATTAATTAAACAACCTGCCGTTGCTGTTCATTTCATAACTTAAAAGTTATGATTTTACATCGTAGGACGCAAACTTCTCGAACTACTTTTTATTGTAAACATGAGATCAGTTCGCCAAATTGCAGAAATTATTAGATGCATCCCGTCGCAATATTTTACTACATTCCGAAATGTATTCCGAAAATTTATTCCAAATGTGCATATGTAACCAACTGCATTACCCGTCTCAGAATACATATCTCACGATAAAACAGATATACTTCTTTCACGCTCATTTACCAGGCGCACTATTTCCAGGTGTACTCATATCTTATAATTTCATAGCAAAGAAGCTCGATATCTTGGAAGAAAGTGACAACAATGTACACGTTCACTATCGTGAACGCTGTACAAAAATAAATTGTTTTACAATTCATTCGAATAAGGAAGTCCATAATATCTGAACATAATTAAAGATTTTAAAACAGTTAACAAGAAAATGCTTAAACTATCTATTTCATTTATTTTTAACTTTAGTGATACAAAGACCTATTTATGAACCTTTTTGATGTCTGGGTCAGATCTGATCGTCAGAGGAAGACTTGGGGACATGGGGACAATCATAGAAACGTCAGTAACAAATACCATAATTAAATATAAAATTAATTACATATCATCAAGTCATTTGTAACAACAATCACTCATAAAACAAAACAAATCAAAAGCTGCCTTTAAATGGATGAAATACTCATCAAATCAGATAAACACACATTCACAAGCAAAAATAAATTAACAGAGATTATAATTCAAAAATAGTATACAGGTTAACTAACTATTACATGGTTAAAATAAGTTAGTTTTATAACAATCAAAAACAAAATTCTTAACATGGCCCCTATTAAAACCAAATTAATCATGACTGGGTTTTTAATATTTAAAAAAAGTTACGTATTTATTTGCATCTTAAAGATTATTTTAAACATGACTATGTGACCAGCAATCAAACACACTCTTACTTGCATATGTATTTATAATTGACTATCCATGAAAATAAAATATTTCAAAATAAAATATGTAATTGATGTTAAAATATACCTATCATATATCTATATATTTAAATGACCTAAATGCATAAATTATATATAAAAACACAGGTATCATAAAGAAAAATGGCACTATTTCTTCTCAGGATCCTTGTTGATAGGCATTATGATGTGTAACAGGCATTCTTTTTTGTATTTCTACAGTATTAGGTATTCCTGTCACATTAGCAGCAGTTGTTGAATAAGGGGTAGTATTTAATGGAACCATAGTTGGTGGATGGTTGCCATCCATTTGTGCAATTACTCCCTGTGCATTTGTTGGAAGATTTTCTAGAAATCTTAATGTTTCCATATATCCTAATAAGGTTGAGAAAGTCTGAGCAGGAGCTTGTCTACTGTCACTGGTTTGTAAAACTGTCGGTCTACCAGTTTGATCAACTCTAGTTTGATACTCATTTGGTAACACTCCATTTGTTCTGGTCAGTTGTTCCATATTAGTAGTATCTTGTTTCATCATTGTATGTTGTTGTTGAGGCTGACTTAGATACATTGTTCCACTGTGACCTTGTACTACATGGGGCATTGTTCTATAATCAGCCTGTGCTGGTGCAGGAGATTCCATACCTTGTGTTGGGTGTCGTAAAGCACCAGTTGAGGCATCAATTGCATATCTCTGTTCTCCAACAGTTATTTGGGTAGTCCCTTGAGCATGCATGGTTTGTTGTTGCTGTTGTTGCTGGGGCTGTGGTTGTTGTTGCTGTTGTTGTTGAAGTTGACCTGGTTGTTGCTGTTGTTGCTGCATATTTGCCATGGCGATAACAGATGGACCATTGACATCATTATACATATGAAGTGGAACTGGAATATGGTGCATTTCTCTATTGTCAGCTTGTAAATGTACAGGGTAGACAGTAGTCAATGAAGGCTGAGAAGTCACTAAAACAGCTGGATCTTCTCTTGGAATGGTAAGAGCTGCAGATGGAGCCATTAGATGTTCATATGCTGCACGTTTTTCTTTTTTATCACCTCTAGGTGCTCTAGGAGGTTTAGCATTCGGATTATCTCCAGAATGTGAAGATCTTAAATGCCGTGTTAAGTGATCTTTTCTTCCAAATCGTTGAGGACAATACTGACACAAGAAATCTTTCCTTTTGGTATGGGTGATCATGTGACGTCTTACATCTTTGCGAGTATAAAATTTTTTACCACACTCTCCACAAGCATGTGTTTTTTCTGTACAGTTTTTAACGGACCTTGCACCACTATGAACTTTTAAATGATATAACAATGCATCACGATTTTCACAGTTTTTATGGCATATTCCACATTCAGTTGTTCGACCTGCCTCAGCATCATGGAAGGCCTTGTGAGTCCTGTATGAGAAATTATATGAATATTCTTTACCACATTCTTCACAGACCCAACGTTTCTTATTTGGGTCATGAGTTATTAAATGGTTTTTCAAGTGATCCTTACGATTAAATGATTTGTCACAATAAGGACACTTATGGTGACGAGGACAAGTATGAATAAGACGATGACGTTCTAATTTGAACTTTGACATAAATCCCTTAGCACACTCTGGTACCTCACATATATATGGCTTTATGCCCGTGTGTTCAGAAACATGTATAACATATGAAGCTTCTTTAGTAAATTTTTCTTCACAATGAGGACACTGCATTGGTTCACGTTTAGAAGTTCTGTGAAATTTTGGACCACCTAAGCGCTTTTTCCTTCCCCGTCGCTTAGGTTGAACAACTGGAATATAATCCTCATCATCAATAAATTCTGCATCATCAATATATTCACTAACACTTGTAACAGTCTCTGCGTCTGTAATGGCATTTGCATCTTCTCTGACTACATCATTAAATTCCTCAACAGTTTCTTCAACCAGTACTTCTGCTGGCTTTTCAACAACTTCTAGTTCAACAGGATGTTGTTTAATTTTAGGAGGACGTCCTCGTTTCCTAGGTGGCATTGAGGGATCAACAATCTTTGATGGTTTAATTAACCTTGTTTTCTCTAGTCTAGCTCGCCACGATTTAGTTGGTTTAATGTATTTCCTTGGTCGACCTTTTCTTGGTCTTCCACGAAGACGTTTACTACCAAGGGCTACACCAGTACACACATGAGCTTCTAAATCAGCAAATGCACCAAAGCCATCATAACATACAGAACATACCCATTTAGCTGGAACACCTGGAAGTAAAAAACATCAAATGTCATATGTCACATAGTAGATTTTAGAATCAAGTAAATTTTCAAAATCAAGAATGTTTTGGATATGGATATATCAAGATGGCTTTTAATTACAACAGCCAACAGGTTGATGAAACCATGACATGCATCAATGATCTCAATCAAAGCACCGATGGTGCTGACCGAACAGGGAAATTGGATCTTGATCTTATTATAAATAAACTGCATTGTCTGTAATGTCAAAAGTATTCAGTCAAAGAAAGGAAATTTAATTTTAACAACTGTCCAAGATGCTGTTCTAATTTCTTCTCCAAGTGCTTCTCAAAGACCAAAATAACAAACTTTTTAATATTTTAAACATGTGAATATAGATTGTAAAGTCATTAATGTTAACCAGATGACATGAACTGTCACTGTTGAGTCAGACCAGTGTTCCAGGCAGGATTTCAAAAGGGTAGGGTGCTGTTGTAACAATGGTCACCTTAGATTAAGGTCAACCAGCTTTGCAAACTTAGTAGAGCTTGAAGGTAGGTCAAGGTCAATTAGCTTCGCAAACTTAGTAGAACTTCATGTCGGATTGTCCTGATACTATATATCAAATTTCAAGCCTTAATGGTTTTTATTAAATGAAAAAGATGTTCTAAAGTTTTACATACTACTTAAGGTCAACACAACCTTGAATACCAGTCTCCCAAAATTGGTAGAACTTTTTGTTCAGATACCATATGAACTTTCAAGCTCCAAGGCCTTTTGGTTGATGACAAGAAGAGGTTTTCAGGTTTCACTTCATTAGGTCACTGTGACCTTGAATGTAGACTGATGCTATATGTGAAGTTTCAATCTGTATGTGAAATTTTTAGCAACAAGACCTCTTAGTTCATGACAAAAAGATGTTTCAAGTCTTTACTTTTGGTAACTGTGACCTTGAAAGTAGGTCAAGGTGTAACAGCTTTGCAAATTTAGTAAAGCTTTTTGTCCTGATTCTATATATGAAGTTTCACCATCCTAGTCATTTTCGCTTGTGACAAAAAGTGTTTTAGTTTAACTACTTAAGGTCAACATGACCTTGAACTCACCATGACCTTGAACATAGGTCAAGATATCAACTAGCTGCCAATATTTGGTAGACCTTTTTGTTTCCCACTCTTAGGCCTTTGGGTTCATGAAAAGAAGACTGTGACCTTGAATGTGGGTCAACATCAAACAGGTTTGCAGCCTACTGGAGCTTCTTGTTCTGACACCATATATGAGTGCCTAGACCTTTCAATTCATGACAATAAGATGTTTCAAGGTTATTCTACTAGGTTACTATGACCTTGAATATAGGTCAAAGTCAATCAGCTTTACACTTAGGTAGACCTTTTCGTTCTAATGCTAAATGAGGTTTAAAGGTTACTTTGACCTTGAATGTAGGTCAAGATTAACCAGCTTTGCAAACTTAGTAAAGCCCTATCTCCTGATGCTTTATATGTGTATATGGAGTTTCAAGCTCCTAGACCTTTAATTCGAGACAAGCTTTAGGTCACCGTGACCTTAAATGTAGGTCAAGGGCAACCAATTTTGCATACTTGGTAGTCTTTTGTGTCTTAATGCTGTATATAAAGTTTCAAGGTCATAATCTTTTTGGTTCATGACAAGATGTTTAAAGGCCTTGTTATTTTAAGTCACTCTGACCTTAAATGTAGGTCAAGGTCAACCACCTTTGCAATCTTTTGGTAGACCTTTTTGCCCTGATGCAATATATGAAGTTTAAAGCTCATATTCTTTTTGGTTCATGACAAGAAGATATTTAAGGTTTTGTTACTTTAGGTCACTGTGACCTTGAATGTAGGCCACAGTCAACCAATATCCACAAACTTGAAAGGGCTTTCCCCAAGGAACATCCATATCCACTTTCACTATCAATGGTTAACTGGTTCTGGTGAAGAAGTTGAAAATGTTTATGATGCAAGCAGCACAACAGACAACTATCATTATAGGTCACCTTCAGGTTTTTGCTTGAGTGACCTAAAAAGGGCAATTTTACACATAGAAAGGGACTGTCTATTGTTTTATATCCCCATGGGGAGAAGGGGTTATGTTTAAAATGTAAAATAAACTTGCAAAATTGATTGTTAAATTTTACATGTTATTTTTACCATTTTAAATGAACCGTGATAATATTTTATATGTTTTAATTGTTCAAAAAACCTAAAAATAATACTAAAAAAAAAATTTTTAATGAAAAGGGAATATACATCAATATGATGTAATTAATTCAAAGTGTATTTTATCTTAAATTTATCAAATAAAATGCATGTATGCTCAATCATTTGCAAATAAAATGGAGAAATAGTTACTTCCCTTTAAGGCATCTATATTTATAGTTACTTCCCTTTAAGGCATCTATATTTATAGTTACTTCCCTTTAAGGCATCTATATTTATAGTTACTTTCCTTTAAGGCATCTATATTTATAGTTACTTCCCTTTAAGGCATCTATATTTATAGTTACTTCCCTTTAAGGCATCTATATTTATAGTTACTTCCCTTTAAGGCATCTATATTTATAGTTACTTTCCTTTAAGGCATCTATATTTAAACTGTCTACTGGAAATGCTTATTCAATTATTTCTTGTTTACTTATTGATATTTAGTTACTTTATTAAAACAATGTCAATAAAATATCTGAGTGTCAGCATTGTTCTACTACATAAACGGTGCTCTAGAAATCGGAAGAACTTCAGAAAGCACAAGTTTTCCTACATGGCCATGACATGTGTACATTTGCGTGAAATAAAGTATTATGATGGCTTCATGAAAAGAAATTAAGGGTTGTAGAAATCAAGAATCAAACTACTGACAACAACTTTAATTGGATATTCACTGTAAAAACGATCTAATAAGGATTTACAAGGTAAATACAATTTTATTTGAAAGTTTTCAAACATCGTTTTTTAGTTTTTTTGTTTGGATTTGGACTTTTGTTCTTTCTTGTCAATTTATTTTGTTGATTCAAACTAAACAACTGAAAATAGTATTTAAATGAATTTTGATTATGGAATTTATCTGTCTTTGGAGACATGGTGAGAAATAAAGTGTGTGACTGAAGTCGGGATGGAAGAGCGGAATTTTGTTGCAGAGATCCGAGAATAAAGCATGTCATTTTGATATTTAACTGATAACTGAAAAGGACAGGGTGTCATGATCATTTTAAAAGGAGCAAGAGTGTACTGGACTAAAAAGGGCTGGCGCTACGCTATGTAAATATATTTGAGCTTTAAGGACATGCCTACGTTTGACACACTTGGTGTCAAACGTTGGCATGTCCTTAAACACATGGCTAATTTGCATACAAACTATGGTATCGATACACAAGTCACAAACGATTAATCAACATAGCTAATGAACTTGTAAATAAACTTATTCTTTTCAATTTTGTATTACTTTTTTATGAATGCTTATTGTCATGCATGCGCTACCAACAAACTGACGGGAATGAATTTTACCCAATGAAAGCAGGAAAATCCTCGTGATGTAACACGTAATTAAAATATCAATGAACCAGGTCAGGATATCCCAAATACGAAATATTATTGCGCCACACTGATAAACACTTGCACTAGAAAACTATAAACTAACATCGGCCTTTACAAACGAGGACCTCTCTTACCACTTGAACACTAAAATAATCCTTGCAGTTAACATAATTCACTTTCATTACATCTGGACATTAAAGCATCTAATGAACTATTTATTTCTCGAACGGACAGAGTTGTTCGGTGAATTGCTCTCAGATTTTTTTAAGTCCTGTGCCAATACTTCCAGGTAAGTAACTTCCCTTTTCGTAAAAAAAAAAAAGAAAATAATGGGCCGAGAGACAGGTAAAACACATTATACTATCAGCAATGTAAGTTGTTTGGGGTATAATTATGAGGAAACTTAGTGTATACTATAAACATATGTTTAATTAATTAAAATCAAATTCATTTTACCTGCAGCTGTTTGTTGTTCAGCACTAATTTCAGGTAGCATGTTTTTGTCCATCATTTTAGCATAATCAGCAGAATACCAAACTCGAAGTTCTGTGTTGGATGGAATAGGCTGGAAATTTTTATAAAAATAATAAATTACTTGAGTAAATGGAAACAAATATAGCAATAGAGATGAAACAAAATTTCATTCAAAACTTTACATGCCTATATAATGACAAATCTGTACAAGAACACCCTAATGAAACATACAAGTTCTATTGTGATATCAGAAATCTGCACAAGAACGCCCCATGTAACACACAAGTTCTATTGTGATATCAGAAACCTGCACAAGAACACCCCCATGTAACACACAAGTTTTATTGTGATATCAGAAACCTGCACAAAAATGCCCCCATGTAACACACAAGTTCTATTGTGATATCAGAAACCTGCACAAGAACACCCCCATGTAACACACAAGTTTTATTGTGATATCAGAAACCTGCACAAAAATGCCCCCATGTAACACACAAGTTCTATTGTGATATCAGAAACATGCACAAGAAAGCCCCCATGTAACACACAAGATTATTGTGATATCAGAAACCTGCACAAGAACAACCCATGTTACACACAAGTTTTATTGTGATATCAGAAACCTGCACAAGAAAGCCCCCATGTAACACACAAGTTCTATTGTGATATCAGAAACATGCACAAGAAAACCCCCATGTAACACACAAGTTCTATTGTGATATCAGAAACATGCACAAGAAAGCCCCCATGTAACACACAAGTTCTATTGTGATATCAGAAACATGCACAAGAAAGCCCCCATGTAACACACAAGTTCTATTGTGATATCAGAAACATGCACAAGAAAGCCCCCATGTAACACCCAAGTTCTATTGTGATATCAGAAACCTGCACAAGAAAGCCCCATGTTACACACAAGTTCTATTGTGATATCAGATACCTGCACAAGAAAGCCCCATGTTACACACAAGTTTTATTGTGATATCAGAAACCTGCACAAGAACACCCCCATGTAACACACAAGTTTTATTGTGATATCAGAAACCAGCACAAGAACGCCCCCATGTAACACAAAGTTCTATTGTGATATCAGAAACCTGCACAAGAACGCCCAAATGTAACACACAAGTTCTATTGTGATATCAGAAACCTGCACAAGAAAGCCCCAATGTAACACACAAGTTCTATTGTGATATCAGAAACCTGCACAAGAACGCCCCCATGTTACACACAAGTTCTATTGTGATATCAGAAACCTGCACAAGAACGCCCAAATGTAACACACAAGTTCTATTGTGATATCAGAAACCTGCACAAGAAAGCCCCAATGTAACACACAAGTTCTATTGTGATATCAGAAACCTGCACAAGAAAGCCCCCATGTAACACACAAGTTCTATTGTGATATCAGAAACCAGCACAAGAACGCCCCCATGTTACACACAAGTTCTTTTGTGATATCAGAAACCAGCACAAGAACAACCCATGTAACACTGACACTATTGGTGATTTAACATACCAGTAAAGATTATAATCACTTATATCATGATGTCACCACTTGCAGGCAGTCAAAGAATTTAGGTTTTGAAAATTACAGGCTATTTCACCAGCAACAGAGTGTGTTTTAAAGGCCTAAATCAGATTGCACTGGCCAAAAATCACTTAAACAGGGTCCTAAATTTTGAGACTATGTGAATATTATCTATCCTAGTGAGCTGAAACAAAAGATACAACTGATTCTTAAAAAATATTCATATTTAGACGTTTACCTCAATTATGACAACCAGGAAAGACTACAATTTGAAGCTGTTTGACAAACGTGATGACATCAATTTTTCTATTGTCAACTTTCCTTGTCTATGCAGCAATATACCTATTTCTCCTGCTTATGGTGTATTTGTTTTACAATATATTATGGTAGAGTTTGTGTCCAATTACGGGTACTTTATACAATGAAGCAAGTTGCATGCAAATAAATTTCTGATCCAAAATTTGCAATCTTAGGCTTATCAGGGCCCTGAAAAAGTTTTATGGCAATAGTCACAATATTTTTGTTAAGTACAAACATGTATGATGTCTCTATGTCCAGAATTAACATGGATATATTTGACATCCAAAAGTCCCGTGTTTCATATATTCTCAAATTTTATTACACAAGTGACGAGTGTAGCTGGCTAAACAGCCTCACTCCCCTGGTGAAAATTCATGTGTTAAACCTAATTTGTCAGCTTCAAAGTTTTTAGTTTGCTTTTGGATTGTGATTTGGACATGGATTAGTATGTTTGTTCTTGATTATTTACCTTTATAGAAACAAAATATAACTGCTTTTGGAATTGATAAACTACAAGATTCTGTTCATTAGCATTAGTTGCTGGTCTAACAAACATCATCCAACTACACTTCATCTCATCCTGAAGATCTAACGTTTCCACGTAGCTGTCATCTGTGTATATCTAATCAAATAGAAAACAATTTAATATTGTATAGTTTGTCTTTTTCTTCAAATACTTCACAATGCTTCCTCAAGTAAACACTCTAATGACTTATACAGTGACACAGAAACAGATAACTATAGAAACAACCCTTAAGTTGTTAACAAGTACTATGTGCCACCATAAAGAAACAAGCCTTAAGTTGTTAACAAGTACTATGTGCCACCATAAAGAAACAACCATTAAGTTGTTAACAAGTACTATGTGCCACCATAAAGAAACATTAAGTTGTTAACAAGTACTATGTGCCACCATAAACAACCATTAAGTTGTTAACAAGTACTATGTGCCACCATAAAGAAACAACCATTAAGTTGTTAACAAGTACTATGTGCCACCATAAAGAAACATTCCTTAAGTTGTTAACAAGTACTATGTGCCACTATAAAGAAACAAGCCTTAAGTTGTTAACAAGTACTATGTGCCACCATAAAGAAACAACCATTAAGTTGTTAACAAGTACTATGTGCCACCATAAACAACCATTAAGTTGTTAACAAGTACTATGTGCCACCATAAAGAAACAACCATTAAGTTGTTAACAAGTACTATGTGCCACCATAAAGAAACATTCCTTAAGTTGTTAACAAGTACTATGTGCCACCATAAAGAAACAAGCCTTAAGTTGTTAACAAGTACTATGTGCCACCATAAAGAAACAACCATTAAGTTGTTAACAAGTACTATGTGCCACCATAAAGAAACATTCCTTAAGTTGTTAACAAGTACTATGTGCCACCATAAAGAAACAACCCTTAAGTTGTTAACAAGTACTATGTGCCACCATAAAGAAACAACCCTAAGTTGTTAACAAGTACTATGTGCCACCATAAAGAAACATTCCTTAAGTTGTTAACAAGTACTATGTGCCACCATAAAGAAACAACCCTAAGTTGTTAACAAGTACTATGTGCCACCATAAAGAAACATTCCTTAAGTTGTTAACAAGTACTATGTGCCACCATAAAGAAACATTCCTTAAGTTGTTAACAAGTACTATGTGCCACCATAAAGAAACAACCCTAAGTTGTTAACAAGTACTATGTGCCACCATAAAGAAACAACCCTTAAGTTGTTAACAAGTACTATGTGCCACCATAAAGAAACATTCCTTAAGTTGTTAACAAGTACTATGTGCAACCATAAAGAAACAAGCCTTAAGTTGTTAACAAGTACTATATACCACCATAAATGTCTTACTCTTAAATAGTTTAACAAGTGCTGCAATAATTGTATACATCAATTAAATCCAAAATAACAAATGCTGAGCAACCTTTGTCAATCATTATCAGTGTTTATTTTTAGTTTCATAATATAATAGCAGTCATGTTAAAGTAACACAAGTGGCCAATTGGTTTTACCACTCACCTGAGGAAACCACTGAAATCTATTATAAAACTATTTATGGTAATAAAATCAAGTACAGCTTCACAAACTTGGTAGAGATTAAGATGCTGATGCTATATATATGAAGTTTCAAGCTTCTAAGCATTTCAATCCATGACAAGATTTTTAACAGTTTTATTTCTTCAGGTCACTTGTGACCTTGACTGTAGTAAAATGTAAACTAGCTTTACAAATTTGATAGATTTTTATGTATCAATGCTCTATATTTAGGGTTAAAGTGACATAACAGTAAAAAGCAGCCACTAAAATTAAAATGTATTTAGACTTCTTGTCTAACAATGATACAAAAGAAAGACTTTACATTAATATATACAGTATAACCTGTCATAGAGTCCACCTCTATATAAAATAAATCCACCTGTCTATTAAGTCCATTTTTGCCCAGTCCCCTGGGTGGTCTTTATACACAGGTTATATCGTACTCTTACACAAGTATATATACAAGAGTTAATTCTTTTTATAAGTTTAAGAAAGACTTGACATTAACATATACTCTTACACAATTATATATATAAGACTTAATTCTTTTTATAAGGTAAATAAGGAAGACTTGACATTAACATATACTCTTGCACAAGTATATATATATATAAGACTTAATTCTTTTTATAAGTTAAATGTTCTTTAAACTTACTTTTAATTCAAACTTTTCATCTACTATTGGTGGTTGTTCTTCAGTTGTTTCTGACTGTGTATTGCTAGAATTATTTTCTGTAACAGATGTCATCGCAGACACAGATTCAGATATCACAGCATTCTCTGTAGTAGAAGTCTGAACTAATGTTGTGTTTACAGCATCCCCTTGTGGTGTTATGTTACACTCTACAGCTGACTGAGAAGTCAGTGTAACATCTTGTTGTTGTTGTTGATACTGATTTTCTATCATGTCTATTGTTGTATTTTGTATAGACTCTGTAGTTATAGCATCAGCCGAGGTAATTCCTGCCACTAAAGATGCTTGTAAGGCTAAATCTGCCACTATTTGTTCTGAATTAAAGTGTTCTGTTGTAACTGGTATATCACTATTTATTGAACTAACTGGTAACTCATTATTGACTGGTATATGACTCATAACCCCTGTCAGGTCACTGTTTACAATCCTATCTTGACTAACTGTTAAACCTACTGTCTGTGGATAACCATTTTGAAGAGCCTGACTTGTCATGATACTATCTCCATATGGCCCCACTACCTGTCCAGTGCTGATAGTATTATACTGTTGTCCTGTAATATTGCTATTATTTAACAAAGACACTGAACTGTCCTGTGTTAAAGGCTGTATAGAAACAACATCAGATTGTGATACTGATTCTAATACATTCTGAACTGCTTGTTCTATAGCTGAATTAACTTCTTGTGATAGTACATCAGCTGCCTCTTGTTGTTGTTGTTGATGCTGTTGGTGTTCATTTTGATTTAGTTGTTGTTCATTTTGATGTAACTGTTGTTGATGTAGTTGTTGAGTGACTTGAGAAATTCCTTCCTGATTAACAATATTGTTTCTCTCTTTATCTTGACTTGTATTTTCAGTCTGTTGGTTTGTAATAATTTCAGAGTTTTTCTGTACTGTATTAACATTTTGGTTATTGTTGATGGCTGGAGATTCTCTGTCATCCCTTGGTTCTACTTTAATTGGTGCCTTCTCTCTCGACTTGACTGGTGCTATAAGAGGACCAAACTGAGAACGACACTGTACTATCTTTTTAGCAAAAACACCAGTTTCTGAAAATAAAAACAAAATTGATCACTTAATGCAATTTTCAAAGACCAATTATATGTGTTACATGTGACAACATTATATGTTACTACAAATTATTATTATTCTCCAATGTTTGTTATTTACATAGCATACAAAGTCATACAGGTCATCCACAATTTAATGGCAGTGTTTATAAACACGGATGGGTTTGAAAATAAATAAGTTTATGATTCATTTACATGTATTTCAATGGCGGTAATCTCAACAGCTGAATTGATCCAATTGACTTTTTCGCAAATAAATAGTAAAATGTACTTTTGAAGAAAGAGTTTCCATTTGTTTATTTCAATGCTTTTGTAAGTTTTGATTTAAGTCATGTTAGATTAGAAATAATCAACTTTGACCTGTGTATGATTGGAAGATATACCACAGGTAGATGTTGATTATTTCTTGATTGTCAATCCAAAACAAAAATGTGTGGTAAAATTAAAACAGTTCAACATGCAAAAATCCATACAAAACATTGGTAAACTTGCATAATATATGAAGTGCCTATTTTTTTTTTTTATAAAAACATGTAAACATTATGCAAAATTTGAAAGGTAAAGAAAGCTTTGAAAGGTATAGACTTAGATTACACAAGATGTACAGTGTTTTCTTCAGCTTTTTAAATGTATGGGTCAGTAATGACCCACCTGCTGAATAAATTGTGGTCATTTCTAAAAACATGGGGTCAAAAATTGATTTGATTTTTTTCAAACAAGTTAATGTTTATATATGTTTGCAGTCAGTGTCACTGTGTATTGTGTTGAAATTGCATCTATTTATTGCCAAAATGTTATGCAGCTGGTGATGAACTGATCAGTGGTGAGGGGGTAATGTTGTGGCTTGTTTCGTCATTGTAGATCGCAATGACACGGATTCTAATGCAGCTTTATGCTGTACGGACTTTAAATGACGAACTAACATGAAATGTCTGAAATTTTTGCAACCTGCTGTAAATGTATAGCTTTAGTACAGTATTACGGTACTTAGAGATTACACAAAGTATGTACCCTACATAGTATATTTTGCTGAAAATGCCTAAGTTCAAAATGCCAAAATTCATAGAAAAAATTACCAAAACTTGTCAAAAAATTGGAGGTGCACATACTTGTTATGTAAAGTTTGAAAACTATAGCTTCAATACACTGGGGACATGCATATAACCTAGGTTTCCATAAATTTAAAATAATTAGTAGCCAATTTTCCAAAATTTGTGAAAATATAGTCCTTTTTAAAGTATTTTTCCACAAATTTGCTAAAATATGTTACTTTTTGAAAGAATTCCTCAGAAATTAGTAGCCAATGGCGATTTTGGCTACCAGGAATGGAAACATAGTATAACCTAACAGTGACAACTTATAGACAGGCTAACTAACTAACAAACCAACAGACAATGTTGAGTGGTTACTGTACCTAGTTTTACTGTTGGTGAAGCAGCTAATAAAGGTCAATATTATACAACTTTGCAAACCTGATATAAAATTTGAAGCTTTTAGGTTTTTCCATTCAAAACTTGCTTTAGTTGCTTCTATATAAGGTCACTGTGACCTTGAGTGAAGGCTGAGGTATACCAACCTCACAAATTTGGTAGCCATGGATGCCATAATGCTTTATATTTAGTTTCAAGATAAATATAAAGTTTCAAGCTTCAATAATTGGTTCATGACAATAAGTTGTTCAAAGGTTTTTTTATATCAAGTCACCATTACTTTAAATGAGGGCTAGTGTCAATCCAACAAGTTTGCAACATTGGTAGTCGTCAATGAATGACAAAATAAAGTTGAACAAGGTTTTTTTTTTAAAATGTGACATAACTGCTTTAAAAGTAAATTTGAGTTAGTATAAATAAGTGTTGAAACTTACTTGTAGTACCATCAGGTAACTTCACTTGCTTTATAGTTAATCCTGGTGGTAATGTTAAACGAGCGTAAGTTGGAATGATATTATCAACAACCTGATGGAAACCACCATGCTTCTTACAGAGCCCTGGTACACTCTTACCACACTCATGACACCCTGAAAATATCCAATTAAACAAAAGATGATTTTAAAAGACTTACATAGGCTAACTAAATGCTTAAGCATTAAATGTCATTCTAAGTTCAAAAAGATATTAACCATACTTAGTCAAGTCTATTGAAAGCATACATGTAAGTTGGTTTAATATTTACATATTGATTTAAGCTATATAAATTAATTTTTTTCAGTTACAACTGCAGAACTCAGGGGTTGAAATTTTTTCAGATGAGCTAAATCCCAGGACTTTTTGATACAGAAAATCAAAAGCCCACAATTTTTTTAGTTATGGCATCCATGAATCTATTCATTATTAGTTTTTAAAATGTGTGTGAAACAATTCTTAACATAGTTTGTGATATTCATCTTTCTAACATCTCTCTGATAAATAGCAAGGAACGGAAGTGTTGTCTGTTCCAAAAAATGGGAAAAAACTTTAGGGTCAGTGCCAGGACAGGGTTGGTCGGGAAACCTGAAACACAATATTTCTTTGTAGGCCTTATCGTGCAAATACTTTTAAAATTCTCTTTTACTTACAAAGCTCTTCTGGCTTTGATGTCATCTTCCAAGATATTAACCAAAAATCTGAAAGAGAAATTATAACACAAAATAAAAGGGTGGCAAATTCCAGCACAGCTTTGTTTCAAAACAAGAACAGTTGGACTAAACAAGAGACCCAATGGGCCTGCTCACCTGATAAATAATGGCTTGCTGAAATGTTTTAAGAAAACATAAAAACTGAGAGCCCTATAACAATAATCATTGACCATTTTAGTACTCTTTCACATCTGTGACCTTGACCTTAGAACTTATAACCCTTATCTATAACAAAATGATTGTTGTATAAATACCCACAATATTCTAATATACATCTCTGTTTTTAGTTTTCCAGATTATTAACCATTTTGATATTCTTTTGCATCTGTGACTTTAACCTTTGAATTAATGACCTTCATCTATATATCAAAATGATCATTATATCAATACCTACAGTATTCTAATATATATGCCTATTTAGTTTTCCAGATAATTAACCATTTCAGTTTTCTTACACATCTTTGAACTTGATCTTTGAACCCATGACCTTGATTTTTTAATCAAAATGACAGTTGTATCAATATCCACAATAGTCTAATGTACATGTTTATACAAAAGAATTGATAGTTTTCCAGATAATTAACCATTTCAGTATTCCTTCGCATCTTTGACCTTGACCTTAGAACTAATGGCCTTTATCTATATATCAAAATGATTGTTGTGTAAATAGCTACAATATTCTAATATACATGCTCATACAATAACTTTATAGTTTTCCAGATAATCAATCATTTCATTATTCTTTCATATCTGTGATCTAACCTTTGAACCCATGACCTTTATATATATATAAATGATTGATATATCAATACTTACAATACTGTGATATACATGCCTATGTGTAAATACCTACAATATTCTTACATACATGCCCGTACAAAACTTATAATTTTCCAGGTAATTAGCCATTCCAATTTCTTTTGCATCTCTGACCTTGACCTATGAACCTTCATCATAACAAAATGACCATTGTATCTACATGTAAATGTTTATAGAAAAAGTTTAGTTTTCCAGATACTCAAACATTTCAGTATTCTTTCACATCTTTGACCTTGTCCTTTGAACCCATAGCATTCATCTATGGCATATTTCACTAGAACTGTCTCTTGAGAATCAAATATCCCCACCCAAACATTTAATGTTTTCCTGTGACCTTGAGTTTTAAGATATGACATTGGTTCAAGGTCATGACACACCTATGGACCATGAAGATGATTCATGTGAAGTTTTATGACAGTCAACCAAAGCAGGCAAGAGATATGGCCTTGACACGATTTTGCACAGGCAGACAGACAAGAGACTGATATGGTGATTCATATATATATACACCCCCCCCCCAAACTAGTTTGGGGGATACAAAATACATGATTATCTACAATATTCTTATATAAATGCTTATACAAAAAGTTAGTTTCCAAGATAATTAACAAAATTACAAAGGTAAAATATTAGGTTATGACCTTAACCTTTAACCTTGATCCCATTTCAAAGGTAATTACAAGAATATGTCAAAACTGAAACCCCTGTGTCATTACCTTTCCAAATAGTGTACCAATAGTTAAAAAGAGGGCCAGTATAGTTGGCTTTAGAGAACATTAACTTCAAAACTAAAACTGTTTCCACACAATACTAAACGCTCTTTATCTCTCCTCAATTTTGAGTGTAATACCACATTTCGTGTATACATAAAAAAATCCCGTATTTGCTCTAACCTGTCATATGTTAGCGACAATCATGGTCAAATAATACTGACCAGAAATGTCAACTATACTTTTACCATATCACTCATAATTGTATGATCAGGAACATCTTAAACATTTTTAACATTAAGTCTGGTCTACATGATTTTGAGTGGGTACATAACTCTTCAACCTAGAAAGGTCTTCAAGAAGTTATAACATTCCTTGATTTTTGTATCAATAAATACCATTTATTTAAAAATGTGGGTACCTGGAAGGAATTAACCAAACATAGTCAAAATATGACTGAAAATAGAAAATAAGTGTTTTTCCACCAACTCAACTGACCCTTTATTTTTATGCCTAAAAATAATAATAATAAACCCTACTAATTTTTCTAAGAATATTAGCAGATTATGCATCTAAATTATTTTTTATTTTGCCTAATTATGTGTAACCAAGTGCCTTATGCCAGGTGAGCTATTGTGTCTTTCTGTTGTGTTGTACTGTATATGTCTTAAACGTCATGTTATGTAAATGTGATTGTTTTTCATGGCGTTTATTGCATGTATTCTAGGGACTGGACATATCACGTGACTGGTCAGATGGGTTTTATTCTAATTATAGTTATAAATACTACTCACTAAACTTTCGTTTTGGCACTAACAATTTCTAAAATTCATTCTGGCTCTGGTATTCCAACCAACAACATCGTTTTGATTTTGTATAACTCTACGCTTGTACGATCTGTTCTGGTATGTAAACTCTTTATATTCAAGTTCATTTTCTAAATTATATTTATTATATCAGTTGGAATTATTTAATAGATTATATAAATTTATTCTCAAAATCCTATTATTTTATGTATTTGTAGGCTAATTAAATATATTTGTATAATTTCGGTAAAAAGAATTTACGACCCTTGAGGAGAATAAACCTTGTAAAATATAGAGGAGCAGTCGTTATCGATTCATTTTTGCTATCCAGTTTCATATGTATCAGTAGTGTGGTAATATAGCTATTATGTTTTAGTTTGTACAATGCATAACTAATGTCTCACTTATTGGGTACCTTTTAAGTAATGGTACAGTGCCTGCTTTAAACAAATGGACAATCTGGGTTTGATTACCAGCATCAGGGGAAGGTATTTTCTATTTAATTATCAGTAATGCACCCACAATGGGACCCTGTCTTTGAATGGGACACCCACCAAAGTACACATGCAGGAGAGAGCCCATAAAAAAGCAAATATTTATAACATTAACATGTATGAATAAGGATATAAAAAACAAATGACAACATAACTACATGGTATACAGTCATGTTGCTACAGCATCAAACCCCCCCCCCCCTTTTTTTTTTTATTCAATTTGGGGAAAGACAATTTTTCATTACAGGTATTTACATTACAATATCATAATTCAGTCCTTCAGATATAAGTATGTCATGCAGGTGTTTTTGAAGATCACAACTTAATGTTGATGAATAAAGTTATTCATTATAAAATTGTAAACACTTTTACTCTGCACCAGTGTTTTTATCCTAGTTTCATACATGATTTACCTTTTATCACTTTTTTTAATGAATGTTTATTAGCTTTGACTCAAAACTTAAAATTTCAACGTATAACAATAAATGTTTGACGGAAAGTAAAAATGTTGTAAACGCATGTCGATGTTTTGGTCAGGTTAGAATTTGAAGCCACTCTGAATTAAAACAGCACAGAGGTACCAGGGAGGGGTCGGCCTGGATGTAGTGCTAGTAAATGCCACCACAGCGGTCGCTATGCCTTGCATCACTGCGATTTTTGCCATCTTGAATCACTAAAGCTGAAAATTACACATATATTTTCACCATTCTTACCTTCTGTAATTGTATTTTTAGAGAAAAACTTTACAAAATAGGACAAAGAAGGAATTTAGTCCCATTGGTAGCCATTACCGCAATGCATTCTGGACGGGATATACCTGACGCGGAATGACGTCATATAATTTGTAAAATGGGATTCCCTTTTCTTACCTTGTGAGCTTGAAGATGTCAGAAAAGGAAACGAAACAATCTCGTCGACCGATCCCACCAAGTGCTAATCCTTGTGACTTTGTAGGTACTCTAATCTATAGTGTGAAATAACTACAAAATTATATAAAATGGCACTGCACCACAACACGCAAACACTTGTTGCAACACACACATACAGACTGTCTATCTATCTCTCTCTCTCTCTCTCTCTCTCTCTCTCTCTCATATAACCGTAAAAGAATGAGGGCTTGGTTGGTCAATGTTGCTTAACGTCGCATCAGCAATTTTTTAGCATTAAATCTTATCAAAACCTACAATATTTGAATATACATGCCTATACAAAAAGTTAATAGTTTTCAAGATAATTAACCATTCATCTATTTCAAAATGATTGTTAAAGGCATATGCTATGAATAGAACCACCATTCAAAACAAGCTAATTTGTTTACTGTTTTTTTCTATATGAACATGCAAACAAAAATATGCAAAAATAATGGTAGGTCATCACATGCAATTTTTCAACAACTCTTGTTCAATATATGCAGTATTTCAAGGATTTTGCATTTTTACCCAAAAATCGGTATAATTTGAAAAATCAACCTCAAACAAACTCAAGAAATTCATTAAAATGTTATAAACAGCAAAAATACATCATACCCATATTTAACATGTTAAAAAATGTCAAAGTTGGCAGTTCAATACACATTTAAAACTCCATACATTTTCATGTACAAAAAAAAATCTACCATTCGAAATCTTATCAAAATCTGCCAAAAGTTTAACCAGACTATATACTTCACAAAAACAAAGAAAAATTGATAGGTCACCAGGGTATTTTCGGATTTAAAAATAAAAATTTACCCCTACCCCCATGATTTTTTAAATTTTCCATTGAAAAAATTGAAAAAAAAAATCCCCAAAAGATTTTCTCTTTTCAGTTAATTCAAATATTAGCATCAGATTCTTGACAATATACAAAACAAAGTGTATTTTTACATATTATTTACAATATTAATCGATGTTTTATAATCTGGATATTAAAAATAGATTCCTAATTATCATAAAAATAGCTGCGAATCTATAGGAATTCAAAAACTCCAATGAAAAGAAAAAAATATAGTTTTGTTCAACCTTGTCAACATTCTAATATCTCTTGGAACTTACATGAATTTCCATTACTTTGTGGTATAGACAAAGAGAGAAAACTTTAATACCATGGTAAGTTTACATTTTGTGCATCTGTGTTTGTAATACTCAGATTATAGGCCGTACCGATTTTCGTTTTGGATTACATAAGATAGATAGAACCTAGTTGCTGCAACGTTGTGATGAAATTTGGACAATTCACCGTTGTATGGTTTCCATTTGTTTATGTTTACTGTAATAGACATTATTTAATCATTTTTTAAAGCATGTAGTTGAGAAGTACGTTCGGGTTCGTCAAAAGTTGGACCATATTTGTTCATTTGAATCATGCAGGCAGAAAGTATCTTCTCGCCTTTTCTTCTTCGATACTTTAATAAACCACCCTTTTCTTCTAAGAGGCATTTTGATCACTAATTTTACGATTTATATGATTTATATTGCCGAATACTGATTAAAAGAAAGCTGGATGTTTACAATTGCTACGGTTGATCTTCGTATATCCCTTCATTTTAAATGTCGCACCACTTACACATTCAGTAAGGTAAAGAGTAGTCTCCCCTGGATGCGCGGATTCGGTGCGCAATCAAAAAACCTGAAAATGTCTTTAAATCAATTCCTACAATATTTTAATATACAGTTTATAGTTTTCCAGATTATTAACCATTTTGGTATTGTTTTGCATCTATGACCTTGACCTTTGAACCCATGACCTTTTTCTATGCATCAAAATGATCATTGTATCAATATCTACAACTTTCAATATACATGCCTATATAAAAAGTTTATAGTTTTCCAGATAATGATTAAAATAAGAAAATCAAAAAAATTAGGTCATGACCTTCACAATTGACCTTGACCCCATTTTGAAGGTAATTACAAAAATATGCCAAAACTGAAAACCCTATGTCATTATCTGGTCAAATAGTCAAGTTATGACAATTTGAAGCTATTTTATGATTTTTTTTAAAATTAAACGTAAAAACGAGTAACCTATTTTTTGTCCGAATTACACAAAATGAACAAACTATAGGGTTAAGACCCTAGAGAAGCCAAATATCACATCAGATTTTTTTTCCAATCATCAATTTCAGAGAAGAAGATTTTTTAAGATTTCTGCATCCCTAGGTCACCGTGACCTACTTATTGTAGCCATGGCAATGCCACAAACAAATCTGAATTGCACAGGCCCATATATACTTCTGACCAAGTTTCATTGAAATCTGTCCAGTAGTTTCAGAGGAGAAGTCGAAAATAGGTGTTAACGACGCACACACACACACACTGGCACACATACACATGCACACACATACACACGCTGCGCTATGCCATAAGCTCACATGACATTTCGGTCAGGTGAGCTAAAAATGAAAAACTACATATAGCACAAAGAGCATTTACAAAGAGATTCATCCCAGATATGGAGCAGTCTTTTGAATTGTTCAAAAGATTCAGCTACCCTGATGTTTTTGGGAAGGCTGTTCCATATCCAGGCGCCCTCAAACTTAAATGATTTTATTCCGTACCTTGTTGTTCTTGTTCTCGGTATCTTAACCTGGTTTTCATTCCTAAACTAGATCTAAGATATATTCCGGAGATATTTTATGTAATATCTTAAAAACTTCAACAGCCATATTTTTCATTCTTTCTACATGTAAAAAAATCATTTTATGTAAATTTAAAATATGTTTAAAATCTGATGTATAATCATCTGTGATAAAATGCATTGCTCTCTCTTGTATTCTTTCTATCTTTCTACTACTTTTTTGAGAGCAGATCTAGAAATGCCATACCACAGGGCAATAATTAAAATTTGATAAAATAAAAGAGTTGTAAATGATAATTTTACCTTGTTTAGTTAACATATGACCAATACGTTTTAAAACTGATAGCTGTCTAGATGCCTGTCTACAAATATTACTTATGTGTTTTTCAAAATTTAGCATATGGTGAATTTCAATATCAAGCAGTGTAACAGAGTTATCACTTTCGATAACAGAGTCAGTAAGCCACAGACAAGCATACTACTCCCCCATTCCATTATACTGATACCAGGTGAATCAGTAAAGGCCAACGACAAAGAAAATTCACTTTCCCACATGTGGTCTGAGCCTGACTCGAACTCACAAAGGTGAGAGACCCTGGATTTGAAGACTGACGTCTTATCTATTAGGCCACTGCACCCTCATTTAATGAGGGCAATATAGGTATAAAGGTGATTCGTAAGCCATTCTGCAACATGAGCGCAAATTTTGTAACCAACCCTAAAAATATATTGATTACATAAAACCATTACTCAACTTGACGTAAAATTCATTCATTATGTATACAAAAGACATTGCATTACTAACTTTAAGTTGTTTATGTGATCAGATGTATTTACATGAGCTACAAACCTCAGTCAAGTGTAAAATGACAGATCATAAAATAAAATTCTGTATTTTCAGGAGCTACAAGCCTGGGTAAAGTGTTAAATGACAGATCATAAAATAAAATTCTGTATTTTCAGGAGCTACAAGCCTGGGTAAAGTGTTAAATGACAGATCATAAAATAAAATTACGTATTTTTAGGAGCTACAAGCCTGGGTAAAGTGTTAAATGACAGATCATAAAATAAAATTCTGTATTTTCAGGAGCTACAAGCCTCAATAAAGTGTTTAATGAAGTATGACAAGGATAAATATTACTGTAAAGAGTTCATTGATAATGCTAAGAATTGTGAGAAATTTTGGGTAAGTGAGAAATAGTTCAAGATTATACAAATATCTAGTTTCTGTATCTGATTGATTGCCAATAGGTTTAGGGACTGGAGTTGAATAATGAAAAGTTTGGGTGTGGTTATTTCTATCAATGTTTAAAAGAATTTCTCCCTTGCTGTACTAAAATATTCAAGTATTGCCTGATACCCTTTCAGTAGCCCACTTGGTAAAGTGCTGAATCAGTATTTGGTAGGTTAGTGTTGGAATCTTGGCTTGGTCGACCAAGACTTAAAAGTGCATGTAGATAGTGACTTTAGCCAAACACTCGGCATTTAGAAATGAAAGTCACAGTTCCTTCAGAAAAGACCTTAAGAAATGATGCCTCCTGTGGTAGGCTTGGCATGCTAAAGAACCCTCCCTGCTTATTACCCTGAGTGTATTGCAAAGGTAACAATTTGTTGCACTTTACCTATAGCTGATTACATCCTAATATAAGTGAAATATTGTTGACTGGGTCATAATATCAAATCCAATCAATCAGTTGAATATACCCTGTTTTTTCAAAGGATATTCTGATCACCCTGATGACAGTTGGTCTTTACAGCTTAAACTGTTTGGTGAAAATTAAGTTTCACACAGCAATCAAGGTTTAGATTTAGATTTCAATAAGATACATTGCTAAAATTTATCTTGTAGAAGTTGTGCAAATAACATTTAGAAATAAAGTTCCTTGCCAAGGGTCATCCTGCTAAACTTTTTAAGCTGACATCTTGGGAAGAATATAACTTTTAAACTTGCTTACCAGTAAATTCCTTGCAAAGATCATGTATATAAAGGTAATTCACCAGTATAAAGGTTATTTACCAGTATAAAGGTAATTCACCAGTATAAAGGTTATTTATCAGTATAAAGGTACTTCACCAGTATAAAGGTAATTTACCAGTATGAAGTTATTTACCAGTATGAAAGTTATTTACCAGTATGAAGGTAATTTAACAGTTTAAAGATTATTTACTAGTATGAAAGTAATTTACCAGTATGAAAGTAATTTAACAGTATGAAGGTAATTTACTAGTATGAAAGTAATTTACCAGTATGAAGGTCATTTACCAATGAAGGTTATTTATCAGTATAAAGGTAATTTACCAGTGAAGGTTACTTACCAGTAAAATGATAATTTACCAGTATAAAGGTAATTTACCAGTATGAAGGTTATTTACCAGTATAAAGGTAATTTACCAGTATGAAGGTAATTTTTCAGTGTGAAGGTAATTTACCAGTATGAAGGTTATTTACCAGTATAAAGGTAATTTACCAGTATGAAGGTAATTTACCAGTATGAACGTCATTTACCAGTATAAAGGTAATTTACCAGTAAAGATTACTTACCAATAAAATGATAATTTACCAGTATGAAGGTTATTTACCAGTATGAAGGTTATTTACCAGTGTGAAGGTAATTTACCTATATAAAGGTAATATACCAGTATGTAGGTAATTTACCAGCATGAAGGTAATTTACCAATGAAGGTTATTTACCAATATAAAGGTAATTTACCAGTGAAGGTTACTTACCAGTATGAAGGTAATTTACCAGTATAAAGGTAATTTACCATTATGAAAGTAATTTACCAGTGAAGGGTATTTACCATTATGAAGGTTATTTACCAGTATGAAGGTTATTTACCAGTTTAAATGTAATGTAAAAATAAAGAATAACCAGTATAAAGGTAATTTACCAGTGAAGGGTATTTACCAGTATTGAGGTAATTTACTAGTGAAGGGTATTTACCGGTATGAAGGTAATTTACCAGTATGAAGGTTATTTACCAGTATGGAGGCAATTTACCAGGTATGATTTGTCTTCAATTTTATTTGCTGATGTTTATATTTCAGAAATATGTATATGACGACAGAAAAAGAAGAGGGATACAACCGTATATGCCTCCTCCGGAACATAGACAAAGTATCAGGGAAACATATGCACATGCAATGAAAGAAATATTTAAGTGAAGAAGAAAAAAACTTAAACATTGTGTCTCAAAACTACTTTTTTAAAGGCAGTGCACTAGAGTGTGTTGACATTTTTTGTCTTTCTGGTATATTGTTATAACTACAAGATTAGGATAACAGATTTCAACATTAACATGACATCATGCTATTTGTTGAGAAATTGACAAACTGAAATTGTTTTGATGCTAATAACTTTGTCTTGGTATCATTGGAAGACCGAACAGTGTGCAACAGTGTTCAAACTAAATTGTACCAGTATTGTTTGTGATTATATTTTTATACATGTATATATAAATTGATTATACCTGTTGTTATAGTTTAATACATGTATTTGTATATCTAAATTCTATAAATTGGAGGTGGCGGGGGAATGAGACATGACACAATAACTGTACTTGTAAAAATCATGAAAACATTTTTTGGAACATACTGGTAATAATAATATCGTTTGATAAGTTTAATTTTGAAATTTTGAAGATGATTTAAAAGAATCAGAACTGTGCACTACTATTTCCCACTTTAATGCAGGGTCTTAATAACTGAGTCATAAAAGATTGACATTACAGCACATCTTGCTGCCAAGGTTCGAGTCCCTAGAATTTCCCACTTTAAAGCAGGGTCTTAATAACTGAGTCGTAAAAGATTGACATTACAGCACATCTTTAAAGCAGGGTCTTAATAACTGAGTCGTAAAAGATTGACATTACAGCACATCTTGCTGCCAAGGTTCGAATCCCTCGAATTTCCCACTTTAAAGCAGGGTCTTAATAACTGAGTCGTAAAACATTGACATTACAGCACATCTTTAAAGCAGGGTCTTAATAACTGAGTCGTAAAAGATTGACATTACAGCACATCTTGCTGCCTAAGTTCAAATCCCTCGAATTTCCCACTTTAAAGCAGGGTCTTAATAACTGAGTCGTAAAAGATTGACATTACAGCACATCTTGCTGCCCAAGTTCGAATCCCTAGAATTTCCCACTTTAAAGCAGGGTCTTAATAACTGAGTCGTAAAAGATTGACATTACAGCACATCTTGCTGCCTAAGTTCGAATCCCTCAAATTTCCCACTTTAAAGCAGGGTCTTAATAACTGAGTCGTAAAAGATTGACATTACAGCACATCTTGCTGCCTAAGTTCAAATCCCTCGAATTTCCCACTTTAAAGCAGGGTCTTAATAACCGAGTCGTAAAAGATTGACATTACAGCACATTGCTGCCTAGGTTCGAATCCCTCGAATTTCCCACTTTAAAGCAGGGTCTTAATAACCGAGTCGTAAAAGATTGACATTACAGCACATCTTGCTGCCAAGGTTCGAATCCCTCAAATTTCCCACTTTAAAGCAGGGTCTTAATAACTGAGTCATAAAAGATTGACATTACAGCACATCTTGCTGCCTAAGTTCGAATCCCTCGAATTTCCCCCTTTAAAGCAGGGTCTTAATAACTGGAGTCGTAAAAGATTGACATTACAGCACATCTTGCTGCCTAAGTTCGAATCCCTAGAATTTCCCACTTTAAAGCAGGGTCTTAATAACTGAGTCGTAAAAGATTGACATTACAGCACATCTTGTTGCCTAAGTTCGAATCCCTAGAATTTCCCACTTTAAAGCAGGGTCTTAATAACTGAGTCGTAAAAGATTGACATTACAGCACATCTTGCTGCCAAGGTTCGAATCCCTCGAATTTCCCACTTTAAAGCAGGGTCTTAATAACCGAGTCGTAAAAGATTGACATTACAGCACATCTTGCTGCCCGAGTTCGAATCCCTCTCAGGACATCTCTTATTGTGAGAAAGTTTGTCAGTTTATTTGTGGAAGTTTTATGGTTTTCTCTGGGTACTCCGATTTCCTCTAATATTCTTGTTGAGAAAAGTGAAAGAATCTTATCAGGTTTAAAACACCATTACAGTCTTCAAATTTGTCTACTAAAATGGTGCCACCAGGTGGCCAAATTGACCTGCAATTATGTCTGAGGACCTTAAATTTGTAAATGGTGGCCAGCTTGTCTTCTTTAAATTTGAACTGACCAGAGAACAGATATTATTTCTGTGTTATAGAATTTTCATGATACTGTTGCCATTTCAGACAATATAATGGACACTTTACATTACCATAATTTTATTATTAAAACATTGCTATGACGTCAGCGTTGTCTTTGTATGTGTATTAACTAGCCTAATCATCAGTTTTCACCTGTAAGTGTCCAATAAGTTGATACAACTGTACATTAAATAACCGAATGGACAGTTAGAATGTATAGCTAGATTAACTTATTGGACAGTTACAGGTGGCTTGATTATTCATCCGAAACAGCTAATGTATCCAATAACAACAGGAAAACAGAACAGAAACTAAAATGGAAAAATTGTTAATTTTCACATTTCTAGCTCATTGCATTGTTTTCACATCATACTGAATAGTTTAATTTAATTGCAGAAGTATTTAACTCCCTTCACAGATTAAGAAATTTAACAGGCTCTTCACTTAAACTATCCACTATTCAGAAACATTCACTGTTTTCACAGGACGAAAACCCATCTTTACACTATACTTAAAGATGGCATAAACCTCATCTTTACGACATCTTCAAGGTTTTCGCCATGTGTTCATTTTGTACTACATGTAGCTTATCTTTTACTCCCACATTAGAAGATTCACATTGTAAAATATCCTTGCATTTATAAAGAATAAAGCACTTATATATTACAGTCATGCAGCATCAGAACGATGCTCTGTTTTTTGGCAACCATTTGTTCATTTAAACCTGTATGTCACAGGTAGTTAATTTATATAATTATAAATTACTCTTAAGTTATAATTAAGCCATTAGTTAAGTTTTAGCTTAAGTTATATTTCACTTTTAATTACTTTATTATATATTACATTACTTTGGGGGTAGGTATTAATTAAGTATGTATTTTCCTAACACACCGTTCTACTTATTAACTTTGTTTAATGAGCATGCTTAATACGTAATTTCACAGGTCACTGCATTTTGGCGCGTATTCTTGATTGACCATTGCATTCCCTACAACACAGTCTAAGTGTCAAGACGTATTTATATACATTCATTAACACATGCATCTGCAGGTTTATCCTTCACGGATACAGTCGTATTTCATAGAAATTCAAAAGCAGGACATTTTTCATTTTTATTGCTTTTGTATCCAAATTCGTCAAAGTCAATAGATGAATATTACCCTGAAAACATGACTTGTGATTAGTACGAACCACTTGTGACATGTATATAAGAATCTAGTTACTGTTGTTGTGCACAGTAATTAGTATAACATCCTTGTATCAAGCATTTACACAAAAATTACAAACAGAACATCTTTCTGAATGATTATTATTTGTATAGGCACACAACTCAGATCCAGTAAAAATGTGCCTTTATTATTTCATGACATTTTTAAAAATGATCTGAGCAGATGGAATATTTAGTCACCTTGTAAGTACAACTGACAAAAATCATGATTTTTACTTCATTCTGTATGGCGAATACTCTTCACTTAAAACAGTGTGTAATTACCTACTATCCATTAAGTTGTGAATTGTGATCAACATTAATCTGTTGACAAAATCATTTTCACCTACAACTGTCCATTATTTAATGAATGGAGATTTAAAGCTGTATTTTATTTACACAAAGGTTTGCAATGTTGTAAGTTAAAGAGAAGCCTCAAACTTCATTCTGTGAGCCAAAGAATTAATATCAGCGCTAATTTGCCTCTATTAATTCTTTCTCTCACAGAATGAACAGTTTGAGGCTTCTCTATAACATAACACTGATGTAAGTGATTCTTAGTCAGTTTTAAAAATATGCCTGGCCACTTGGAATTTCCATTGGCGACCTAAAAATTTA
Source organism: Anadara kagoshimensis (assembly GCA_021292105.1). Classification (NCBI taxonomy): domain Eukaryota; kingdom Metazoa; phylum Mollusca; class Bivalvia; order Arcoida; family Arcidae; genus Anadara; species Anadara kagoshimensis. Next base: position 388,523 of record CM037860.1, on the reverse strand, counting down.
AATTGGTGGCCACTTAGTTTTGAAATCCACTTTGAAGGCTGCATTACTCCATTTGAAGCATCAAAAGAAAGATTTGTCTAAATTGCAAATGAAGTGTGTTACATATAAAATACAATCAACTTCTCTTCTGAAGGTCTAGCATAAATACTGTTCATAGTAATGTAAGACTGTTTCTGAAAACTTTTAACTGGATTAATTCAATCTCCCTTTTTACCTGTCCATAAATAATTCATTTGTATAAATGTGAAACACCTTTCACTTGATCAGGGATACATATAATCAAAATTTTGTATGGTAGCTTTTAAAGAGAAGGCATAAATTATCAAAAAGGTCATTAGTTTTAACATTTACTCTAGAATTTGTCTGGAGTCTATTGTACTAAAGAATAAATTGTCCTCAGATATTTAAAATGTAACAACCAAAGCAAAACAATATAAGATTTTATATTACAGTCAAACCTGTCTATAAAGGTCACCCAAGAGAACTAGTAAAAGTGGCCTTTTTGATAATATATATAGTTAAATAGGAAAATTTTGATACAACTTGGTTTGTAAGTATAACTTTATACAACTTTAGATGCTTTATGTGTTTCAACACAAAGTAGGTCATTGGACCTATTTTCAGGGCCCAGTGATTTTTTCCTAAAGATTGCAGTACCTTAGATAGTAAAACATAACACCTCTTGTTATAATGAGCATAAGGAAACATCATAATGATATAGCATCTGTGCATAAAAAATAACAACAAACATGGACCTGCATTATAACCATCAACACGAACCTACATCGTAACCACCAACATGGACTGCATTATAACCATCAACATGGACCTGCATTACAACCACCAACATGGAACATCATCATAACCACCAACATGGACCTGCATCATAACTACCAACATGGACCTGCATTATAACCACCAACATGGAACTTCATCATAACCACCAACATGAACCTGCATCATAACTACCAACATGGACCTGCATTATAACCATCAAAATGGACCTGCATTAGAATCACCAACATGGAACTTCATCATAACCATCAACATGGAACTTCATCATAACCCCTAACATGGACCTGCATCATAACTACCAACATGGACCTGTATTATAACCATCAACATGGACCTGCATTACAACCATCAACATGGAACTTCATCATAACCACCAACATGGACTAGTATGTACATGTAACAAGAGGCCAAAAAGGACCTGTAATGCTCAACTGGAAAAAATTGACCTAATTTGTTAAAATTGGGTCAATGAAAAATTTCTTGAAAAAAATCTGTTACATATGTTAAATGGCTAGGTATTTACTTTCTAAATTTCAAAGAAGAAAATTAGTGAAAAATTGAATGTGCAATGGCCATTTTAGTGATTTTGCTATTTATAGTAAAGATGGCCATCTTGGATTTAAAACAAGGTCGAGTTGTATAAACTTTTATCTACTTCACCTAGAGACCTTCCACACCAAGTTCGGTCTCAATTGGCCCAGTGGTTTCTGAGGAGAAGATTTTCAAAGAATTGGATAAAATTTGACCTCATTTGCATAATTTGCTAAAATTGAGTCGATGAAAAATTTCTCTGAAAAGCCTGTTACATATGTTAAATGGCTAGGTATCTACTTTCTATATTTCAAAAAGAAGAAAATTGTAAAAAATTGAATGTACAATAGCCATTTTAGTGATTTTGCTATATAGTAATGATGGCTATCTTGGACTTCATACAGGGTAACCTTGTACAAACTTTTATCTACTCCACCTTGGGACAATTCACTACAAGTTTGGTTTCAATTGGCCCAGTGGTTTCAGAGAAAAAGATCAAAGTTTATGAATGCATGCACGCTAGGAAATACGCAAGGATGCATGCAGGCTTCACCATGCCATGAGCTCAGCTGGCTATAGCCACTTGAGCTAAAAATAACTATAATCCTTAATTTTTTTTTAAATTTTATATTTAATCATAACATTAATATCAAAAATTAATATACATATATAAAACAAATTATTAGTTAACAACACAATCATGTTACCTATACAATACAGGTCTTAATTAATCCTTAAGTTTGGAGCCCCAGCTTATAAAATTATAAAACAAGAGGCCCATGGGCCTTAACGCTCACCTGAGGAAGAGTACATATCTTATGCAGAGGTTCAATGGTCAATGACATTAATAAAAGAGAATATCAAAATTTTCAGCAGTAAGGGCCAATAATATGCAAGTATTTTTGCAAATTAATTATAATAATTATTATATAAGTATGCTAATATAACATATTAAAGTCTAGCTACAATATATTATTTATAAACAGCTAAAACATCTGTATATTAAAATGGCATTACTTAGGCCAATACCTACAATATTCCAATATACATGCCTATACAAAGAGTTTATAGTTTTTGAGATAATTAACCATTTAAGTATTCGTTCAATTCTATGACCTTGACCTTTGAACCTATGACCTTCATTCATATATCAAAATGATTGTTGTGCAAATGCCTACAATATTCCAATATACATGCCTATACAAAAAGTTTATAGTTTTTGAGATAATTAACCATTTAAGTATTCATTTGCATCTATGATCTTGACCTTTGAACCTATGAACTTCATTCATATATCAAAATGATCGTTGTGCAAATGCCTACAATATTCTAATATACATGCCTATACAAAAAGTTTATAGTTTTTGAGATAATTAACCATTTTAAAATATTCATTCGCAGCTATGACCTTGACCTTTGAACCTATGACCTTCATTCATATATCAAAATGATCATTAGGCCAATACCTACAACATTCCAATATACATGCCTATACAAAAAGTTTATAGTTTTTGAGATAATTAACCATTTAAGTATTCGTTCGCGTCTTTGACCTTGACCTTTGAACCTATGACCTTCATTCATATATCAAAATGATCGTTAGGCCAATACCTACAATATTCTAATATACATGCCTATACAAAAAGTTTATAGTTTTCCAGATTATTAACCATTTCAGTACTTGTTTACATCTGTGACCTTGACCTTTGAACCCATGACCTTTATTCATATATCAAAATGACCATTTTGCCATTACCTACAATATTTTGATATACATGACTATACAAAAAATTCATAGTTTTGCAGATAATTAACTATTTTGGTATTCTTGGACATCTGTGACCTTGACCTTTGAACCCATGACCCTGATCTATGTATCAAAATGATCGTCATGTCAATACCTACAAATAACTGAAAATCCTATGCCATTATCACAAGAAATGTTAAAAAAATAGCATTTTTTATCAAAGGTCAAAAACTGGGACATGACCTTGACCTTCGACCTTGACATCAATTGGAAGAAAATTGCAAGACAAGATAAACAGTGAAAACTCCATACAATTATCTTCAGCCATTATGAAGTTATAACAATAAATGTCTCATTTTAAAAATTACGTAATTTTACGCAAAAAACGCGTAACCTATTTTTCGTCTAATTTTCATGAAAAACACAATTTTAATGTTCCCAGGTATGCTTAATCCAAATATCCAATCAAAATTTGCCTGCACCTTTTGGTTTCAGAGAAGAAGATTTTTTTGTCTTTTTGCTATTTTTAGTAACAGCGGCCATCTTGTTGGGCGTGGCCAAACCTCGAACACAATTTTGAAAGGCTGTTACCTAGGCATGATAATCACCAAGTTTCATCAAATTTGGCCCAGCAGTTTTGGAGGAGAAGATTAAAATGTAAAGTTTACACACGACGCACGACGGACGGTGATAGATTGCAATAGCTCATCTGAGCCTTTGGCTCAGGTGAGCTAAAAAATTGAATGTTTCTTCATATAATATTTACTTGTAAGTGACACACTAAAAAATCCAAGAGACAATTATTACTAAACACACAATTATCTTCCCTTATACAATTCAATAAAAGCTGTTAATGTCTAAAAAAAATTTATGAGAATATATTAAATGAAAAATGATGAATGAAAGTTCAGATGAATTATTGCAATGGTTCACCGTCTGTCGTCTTTGGTGCGACGTCTGTCATGCTTTAACATTTCACATTTTAAGCATTTCCTTCAAATTTGATTAAACTTACTGACTACCATGCCTAAGTGAAGGGCTTTCAGACTGCACAAATCCTAGCTCTAGGACTTAAAATGGGGAAATGGCAAGGTACTTAATAAGGAAATTGCAAAAATTACTAATGTATAAGAACAATGGCAAGGAAGAAATATTGGCGATTATCACAGTAACACTTGTACCCAAATTAGTAATTATATGGAAAACTATAAACATTTTGCATGATGATTAGAATATTGTAGGAATTGTCCTATATAGATGAGAGTCATTGGTTTAAAGGTTAACTTACAGATGTAAACACATAGGCGTAGAGAGCGGGGGGGCCAGCGGGGGCCGGGCCCCCCCAATGTCAGAGAAGGGGGGGGCCAGGCCCCCGCAATATATTGTGTGAAATTTTGTATCATGCTAAAAAAAAAACAAAAACAAGAGCTTTAACAGGAAATGTCCATCTGGTAACCAATCAATTATCAATTTCATCATTAAACTTGTAAAAGGGCGTCAAAATTTTCCGGGGTACCCCATATCCAGTGGCGGATTCAGCGGGGGCGTAGGGGGAATACGCACCCCCCTTTATGTCGCTAATAATACATATTGTTCAGCTCAGATTGCACCAGAATGCAGGATTTTTGCGCCACTTTTTCAAAATTTTCCGGGGGAGCATGCCCTCGAACCCCCTAGAAGGTTCGAGCCTTCAAATCTCACTATACGCCCCCTTTCTAAAATTCTGGATCAGCCTCTGATATCCGTCTCCAATGAGGGGGTGATTATGGAACTTGTGTCATACGGTTATTTTTTATAACCTTGCCTTGATACCACAGCATTTTAAACCTATCAAAACGATGCACAATACATTGAAAATGCGTCTAGACAGGACTTAGTTTTGAAAATTTTCAGGGGGAGACCCCCGGGACCCCACCTATGCGAGGGGTTTAGCACCCCTCTCATACTCTCCCCGCCTCGTGCCTATGGCACGAGGTCGTACCTGCGGCACGACATAAGACATAGCTTCAGTTTGGCCCCCCCAATATTAAAAACTCTCCTACGCCTATGAAACAAATATCAAAATTGTTAATTATCTGGAAAACTATTTACTTTTTGTACAGGTATGTATACTGGAATATTGTAGGTATTGCCTAACAATCATTTTGATATAGATGAAAGTCATGTGTTCAAAGGTCACAGATGCAAATGAATGTAGATGTTTTAATTATATAAAAAATTATATTGTAGGTATTGGCCTGATCATTATTTTGATAGATAGTAATGGATTCAAAGATGTGTAAGAATACTGAAATGACCTAGTTTTTTACCTTTGTGATTTTTCACTTGCTGTTCATACATATACTTAAACTAGACCTAAGATATTTTATATGTCTGGTAGCATTTTTAGGACAAGTAATAATTAATTTGCAAACATCCTTGCATTGGGCCATAACTGCTGAAAATTAATTTATGCAAATGACCATTGGACTTCTGCATATAGTATGGCATATCCTCAGGTGAGTGTTCAGGACCCTAAGCCTCTAGTTTATTTTATGTGAAATGTGTATAAGACATGTCTTGAAGTAGGATTTTGACATTACTATTAAATTTAGAAATGGTAACCAACTAAGTTTTTGTGCCATTTTTAATTATTTCAGTTACATGTATTAGATTTAATAATGCAATATTATAAAATGAAATATTATTCTTAGACAAGTATTTTTTAAAGAACAATATACAATTTTATCAGATGAAACACATTTACATAATATTATAGAGTCATTTGGAATTTTAGAAACCTAAAAAACCGATTTAATCATCAATCTCAAATTTGACACATCTATCTAAATTGTATAAAGGGAGATAACTATGTCTAGAGCAATTGTTGTGTTCAGAAAATTGTTTTGCTAGATCTATTAATTTGCTATCTCTATGTAAATATTTAAATCATCATCAATGAAAAACTGATGTCGAGTTATATATATGCTTTCATTAAAAGGGCTTCCAAACTTTTGCAGTTGGACCTGTACAAAAAATATGCCTTACCAATCAACATGATAAATTCACAGAACTAGGCCAATACGAGATACACTTGGCCTATTATGAAAAAAAATCTTTATTTTACGAATATGTGCATTACATTTAAGCAGGCTTTATCCACTGGCCCAGTGTGCTTTGCCAGTAATAAATAATGAAGTAATATCAACTGAGCGGGTTCTAACATAGGTAGTTAAAGTTACTGCCAGTAATAAATAATAAAGTAATAATAACTGAGTGGGTTCTAACCTAGGTAGTTAAAGTTACTGCCAGTAATAAATAATAAAGTAATAATAACTGAGTGGGTTCTAACCTAGGTAGTTAAAGTTACTGCCAGTAATAAATAATGAAGTAATATCAACTGAGTGGGTTCTAACCTAGGTAGTTAAAGTTACTGCCAGTAAAATAATAAAGTAATAATAACTAAGTGGGTTCTAACCTAGGTAGTTAAAGTTACTGCCAGTAATAAATAATAAAGTAATAATAACTAAGTGGGTTCTAACCTATGTAGTTAAAGTTACTGCCAGTAATAAATAATAAAGTAATAATAACTAAGTGGGCTCTAACCTAGGTAGTTAAAGTTACTGCCAGTAATAAATAATAAAGTAATAATAACTAAGTGGGTTCTAACCTAGGTAGTTAAAGTTACTGCCAGTAATAAATAATAAAGTAATAATAACTAAGCGGGTTCTAACATAGGTAGTTAAAGTTACTGCCAGTAATAAATAATAAAGTAATAATAACTAAGTGGGTTCTAACCTATGTAGTTAAAGTTACTGCCAGTAATAAATAATAAAGTAATAATAACTAAGTGGGTTCTAACCTAGGTAGTTAAAGTTACTGCCAGTAATAAATAATAAAGTAATAATAACTAAGTGGGTTCTAACCTATGTAGTTAAAGTTACTGCCAGTAATAAATAATAAAGTAATAATAACTAAGTGGGTTCCAACCTATGTAGTTAAAGTTACTGCCAGTAATAAATAATAAAGTAATAATAACTAAGTGGGTTCCAACCTAGATAGTTAAAGTTACTGCCAGTAATAAATAATAAAGTAATAATAACTAAGTGGGTTCCAACCTAGGTAGTTAAAGTTACTGTCAGTAATAAATAATAAAGTAATAATAACTAAGTGGGTTCCAACCTAGGTAGTTAAAGTTACTGCCAGTAATAAATAATAAAGTAATAATAACTAAGTGGGTTCCAACCTAGATAGTTAAAGTTACTGCCAGTAATAAATAATAAAGTAAATAAATAAGTGGGTTCCAACCTAGGTAGTTAAAGTTACTGCCAGTAATAAATAATAAAGTAATAATAACCAAGTGGGTTCTAACCTAGATAGTTAAAGTTACTGCCAGTAATAAATAATAAAATAATAATAACTGAGTGGGTTCTAACCTAGGTAGTTAAAGTTACTGCCAGTAATAAATAATAAAGTAATAATAACTAAGTGGGTTCCAACCTAGGTAGTTAAAGTTACTGCCAGTAATAAATAATAAAGTAATAATAACTAAGTGGGTTCCAACCTAGGTAGTTAAAGTTACTGCCAGTAATAAATAATAAAGTAATAATAACTAAGTGGGTTCCAACCTAGGTAGTTAAAGTTACTGCCAGTAATAATAAAGTAATAAACTAAGTGGGTTCCAACCTAGGTAGTTAAAGTTACTGTCAGTATAAATAATAAAGTAATAATAACTAAGTGGGTTCTAACCTATGTAGTTAAAGTTACTGCCAGTAATAAATAATAAAGTAATAATAACTAAGTGGGTTCTAACCTAGGTAGTTAAAGTTACTGCCAGTAATAAATAATAAAGTAATAATAACTAAGTGGGCTCTAACCTAGGTAGTTAAAGTTACTGCCAGTAATAAATAATAAAGTAATAAACTGAGTGGGTTCCAACCTAGGTAGTTAAAGTTACTGCCAGTAATAAATAATAAAGTAATAATAACTAAGTGGGTTCTAACCTAGGTAGTTAAAGTTACTGCCAGTAATAAATAATAAAGTAATAATAACTAAGTGGGTTCCAACTTAGATAGTTAAAGTTACTGCCAGTAATAAATAATAAAGTAATAATAACTAAGTGGGTTCTAACCTAGGTAGTTAAAGTTACTGCCAGTAATAAATAATAAAGTAATAATAACTGAGTGGGTTCCAACTTAAGATAGTTAAAGTTACTGTGATTTATAAGTGGGTGCTTTAGACCATTTTCCCTGATTTTGTTAATATGTTTCATTGTCATTTCTTTGTCTGTTAATGTCCAGTAGTGGTCATCTAGCTACCTGCAAAATGGTTTATGTATTTTTCCTGTTCTTTGTCTTCTTGGCTTAACTAAATCTATATATAATGAATGTCTAAGAAGCATCTATTTTTGTAATCAGTAGATATACGGTATTAATGCTTTTCTGTTGGTAGGATAATCATCAAAATTGCTTTTATACCTGGAAATAAATAATACTACTTGTCATGCCATCCATCCAATGTAACAACAAAAGTATAAGGGAACATACAAAATACCCACTATATAGAGTTGTAGATCTCATAATGACAAAAATTCCACAACTGATGGGGAAAAAACATAAGGAAAAAATTCAAACTTAAACTGTATTTTATTAATAAACATAAGGTCATTAAAACTGCATGAAGAGTCAACTACATTAATTGTTGGAAAATCAATTAACATATCACACAGGCACAAAATAGAAGGGCAAACATGAGGAAAATAATACTGCTGTCATATATCTTTAGTGACATAAAGAACTACTTCATTCCTTATAATACAGTATTATATATAATTCCCATTATGCTAATAGGTGAAAGGAGATAACCCATAGAATCGAAAGCTTTTTTAACTAATACTGAAATTTAAATGCCTTTATCATGTTGAAAAGATTTTGGGCTGAAAAAACTGCCACTGTTCTCATATTCCAGACCACCATGCAGATTTTGGCTTTGGCTTTGAACCAGTGACCACTGGTCAGTGAAACCAGCATTAAATGTTGTACATAACTGTCATTTATCTTAAAGTTTTCAAAAGTCTGTTTCTAAAGTCACGGATAAAAATGTTGTACATAACTACCAGTTATTTTAGATTTTAAACCAGTGGATTTTAAAAGTCTGCTTCTAAAGTCACTCATAAAACAGCAACTGGTTATAGTCTTACCATTGATGATTATGCCATGATCTAGGAAAAAACGTAGCTGCAGCAAACAATGTCCAGGTAAGTCCAGCTAATGACCATGTAGCCAAAGACCTACATAAAAAACAAAAGCTTAATGACTGGTCAAATATATCTAATGAAAACATTGTCAATCCTCAGGAAAGAAAACAACATTAAAGAGTGGAGTGTGATAATGGTATCTTACACCCTAGTCAAGATTTTTTACATTATAGCCTGTAGGTTCTCATGGTTCTAATATTGTAGAGGGAAATTTGTTAACTTAGTGTTAAACTTTCAACAGGTCTGTACTGTACCTATGTAATTTTGGATAAACTACAGACTGTAAAGTCTATGATTATGTAACTCACAACATGTTAAGGGAACTACAGACTGTAAAGTCTATGATTATGTAACTCACAACATGTTAAGGGATCTACAGACTGTAAAGTCTATGATTATGTAACTCACAACATGTTAAGGGAACTACAGACTGTAAAGTCTATGATTATGTAACTCACAACATGTTAAGGGAACTACAGACAGTAAAGTCTATGATTATGTAACTCACAACATGTTAAGGGAACTACAGACTGTAAAGTCTATGATCATGTAACTCACAACATGTTAAGGGAACTACAAACTGTAAAGTCTATGATTATGTAACTCACAACATGTTAAGGGATCTACAGACTATAAAGTCTATGATTATGTAACTCACAACATGTTAAGGGATCTACAGACTGTAAAGTCTATGATCATGTAACTCACAACATGTTAAGGGAACTACAGACTGTAAAGTCTATGATTATGTAACTCACAACATGTTAAGGGATCTACAGACTGTAAAGTCTATGATTATGTAACTCACAACATGTTAAGGGATCTACAGACTGTAAAGTCTATGATTATGTAACTCACAACATGTTAAGGGATCTACAGACTGTAAAGTCTATGATTATGTAACTCACAACATGTTAAGGAATCTACAAACTGTAAAGTCTATGATTATGTAACTCACAACATGTTAAGGGATCTACAGACTATAAAGTCTATGATTATGTAACTCACAACATGTTAAGGAATCTACAGACTGTAAAGTCTATGATTATGTAACTCACAACATGTTAAGGGATCTACAGACTATAAAGTCTATGATTATGTAACTCACAACATGTTAAGGAATCTACAAACTGTAAAGTCTATGATTATGTAACTCACAACATGTTAAGGAATCTACAAACTGTAAAGTCTATGATTATGTAACTCACAACATGTTAAGGGAACTACAGACTGAAAAGTCTATGATTATGTAACTCACAACATGTTAAGGGAACTACAGACTGTAAAGTCTATGATTATGTAACTCACAACATGTTAAGGGAACTACAGACTGTAAAGTCTATGATCATGTAACTCACAACATGTTAAGGGAACTACAGACTATAAAGTCTATGATTATGTAACTCACAACATGTTAAGGGATCTACAGACTGTAAAGTCTATGATTATGTAACTCACAACATGTTAAGGGATCTACAGACTGTAAAGTCTATGATTATGTAACTCACAACATGTTAAGGAATCTACAAACTGTAAAGTCTATGATTATGTAACTCACAACATGTTAAGGGATCTACAGACTGTAAAGTCTATGATTATGTAACTCACAACATGTTAAGGAATCTACAGACTGTAAAGTCTATGATTATGTAACTCACAACATGTTAAGGGATCTACAGACTGTAAAGTCTATGATTATGTAACTCACAACATGTTAAGGGATCTACAGACTATAAAGTCTATGATTATGTAACTCACAACATGTTAAGGGAACTACAGACTGTAAAGTCTATGATTATGTAACTCACAACATGTTAAGGAATCTACAAACTGTAAAGTCTATGATTATGTAACTCACAACATGTTAAGGGAACTACAAACTGTAAAGTCTATGATTATGTAACTCACAACATGTTAAGGAAACTACAGACTGTAAAGTCTATGATTATGTAACTCACAACATGTTAAGGGATCTACAGACTGTAAAGTCTATGATTATGTAACTCACAACATGTTAAGGAATCTACAGACTATAAAGTCTATGATTATGTAACTCACAACATGTTAAGGGATCTTGCAGTATTTTACTCATGATGTTAACAGATCCATTACATGATTGTCTAATAATCCACATCTCACAATAAAACAGATATATTCCACCTAAATTGATTTCTATGGTACACTTTTTCCAATGGACATTTATTTTATGGTGAATTTGACTATCACTAAACTATGCTGGGCTCCACGTAAAAACTCAGAATTAAACAAAAATGTGCATGCTTCATGAAATGGTAAGGACAATTTAAGGTAAATGATGTTTATCACACTGGAGAAGAATGAAGATAAACCTGGTATATATGTGTTATATCTACAAAATCTTAAATAAAATTAAATTAGATACAACACATACCATTTACATGGATAATAACCATTATCATTTGTTGTTACATGTTAGAACAACTTGTAGTACTTAGATTTTAAGACCAAAAAGTGCCTATCAATTTGCCAAAAAGCCAAAGATTCATGGTTTTCTTGTGGTATTTAAGTTTCTTTTACCAACCAAAATCTTACTGCCTTGATAGAAGTGAAGAATCTTAAGTGGGACTTTAGACATTTTAAGTGGGACTTTAGACATTATTAATCCATTCCTTTTATAAACAGGTTTTACTGTAAATATAAAGACGGGTGTTTAGTTTTAATATGTGTACGATTATGGTATTTTATGTTTACAATAATTCTTAACTTATAATGTTGGTCTTGTCATTGGAACTTAGGTTTGACAACAAGTTGAACAAAACAAATCAAACCAGAGATAGTTAGCTATCTGATTTAAAAATCTACCTGTGGTTTCAATCCATTAAATATTTTCATAACATTTATATTAAATTATTTATTTATGGAATATATATAAACTAACCATCCAATCCACTGAACTAATTCTCCAAAGTAGTTAGGACAGGTAATGATTTCAAATAAACCTCCATAAGGTATGTAGTAGCCAGTACAACCTAAAACACAACATTGTAAAGAACAAAATAACTAATAAATCACTTTATGAGAATGGGTGGAAAGATTAGTGAAGTAATGGCTTTTTACATACCAGTCAAGATTCTTTCACTTTTACCAACTTATAATTCTGAGATAGTTGAGGAAAATGGAGTATCCAGAGAAATTTATATACCTTTAGCAAGGGAAAAAAAGCTAAAGTAAAATCTAAACAAGAGGCCCATGGGCCTGATACGCTCACCTGATAACTAATGGCTAGCTGATAGATTTAAAGACAACATAAATACTAAACCCCAATGACTTTTTTCTTTACATCATGATAACTTTTGTTTTAATACCTACAACATTCTAGTATACATGGCTATACAAAAAGTTAATAGTTTTCAAGATAATTAACCATTTCAGTATTGTTTCACATCTGTGACCTTGACCTTTGTACCCATGACCTTTTTCTATACATCAAAATGATCGTTGTATCAATACCTACAACATTCTAATATACATGCCAATACAAAATGTTTATAGTTTTCGAGATAATTAACCATTTCGGTATTGTTTTGCATCTGTGACTTGACCTTTGAACCCATGACCTTTTTCTATACATCAAAATGATCGTTGTATCAATACCTACAACATTCTAATATACATGCCTACACAAAATGTTTATAGTTTTTGAGATAATTAACCATTTCGGTATTGTTTCACATCTGTGACCTTGACCTTTGTACCCATGACCTTTTTCTATACATCAAAATGATCGTTGTATCAATACCTACAACATTCTAATATACATGCCTACACAAAATGTTTATAGTTTTTGAGATAATTAACCATTTGGGTATTGTTTCGCATCTGTGACCTTGACCTTTGAACCCATGACCTTTTTCTATACATCAAAATGATCATTGTATCAATACCTACAACATTCTAATATATATGCCTATACAAAAAGTTTATAGTTTTCGAGATAATAATTATAATCAGAGGTAAAAAAAATTAGGTCACGACCTTCACAATTGACCTTGACCTCATTTTGAAGATACTAACAAGAAAATGTCAAAACTGAAAACCCCATGGCATTATCTGGTCAAATAGTCAAGTTATAACAATTTGAAGCTATTTTTCGATTTTTTCAAAATTAAACGCAAAAACGCGTTACCTATTTTTTATCCGAATTTTACAAAATGAACAAATTATAGGCTTAAGACCCTAGAGAAGCCAAATATTACATCAGAATTTTTCTCCAATCAGTACTTTCGGAGAAGAAGATTTTTTAAGATTTTTGCACCCCTAGGTCACCTTGACCTAGTTATGGTAGCCATGGCAACGCCACGAACAAATCTGAATTGCACCGGCCCATATATACTTCTGACAAAGTTTCATTAAAAACTGTCCGGTAGTTTCAGAGGAGAAGTCGAAAATAGGTGTTAACGACGCACGCACGCACGCACACACGCACATACACACGCTGCGCTATGCCATAAGCTCACATGACCTTCGGTCAGGTGAGCTAAAAACTAAGTAAAATCTCCATATAATAAGTTGCAAAGCCAAATTTTAGTCCCCATTAGCCTAGTGGTTTTAGAGAAGAAAAAAGTAATGACCACTTACAGATGGACAAATACTTTGCTATGCTGTAAGCTCATTACAGGACAATGACCAATGACTTAATAGATAGTTAACAGCTCTGAGGTGTTCAAAGTTAGTGGCTTAAAAGTAAAAGGTGCAAATTAATTAGATAACTTTACCATCATCACCTTTTGTGTTCCTAAGTGACCGCAGCTTAAAATCTGCCCATCTGTTGACCATGTAACCCAATATATACAGTATAATTCCCAATATAAACCTAGGATCGCTATGAGAAAAAAAAATTAATAAAAATCTTTATTAATTAACAATGAAATGAACTTAAAATTAATATTAAGAAATATACAAATAAGTATTCTACAAGAAAAAAAGAAATCTTGCTAACACAGGTTCATGTTCACTTTGAGGCCACAACCATGGCGATATATATATAACAGCATCCATCTTGAAAGTGAGAGGTTGTGGGTTTGATATTTGGTCAATTCATACATAAGAATTTTAAAATTGGAGATGCTGCTTACTCTTCGTCATAAAGAGAATAAAATATTGACTGATTTATTTAGTCATGTAATAAGCCAGAAAGGGCCACAATTCTGTCAAACAAATTGTAATTGAGACTAAATCAAGCTTGAATTGTTGGTCGACTATATAAAACTACATACAAAATGTGATTCCGATATCTTAACAAATCTGAAAACTATTACAAAAGTGAAAATTTCAACAAGGGCATTAACTCTGTCAAAACTAAACAAATTTGAGGCTAAATCAAACTTGACTTGTAGATCAATTATATAAAGTTACATATTAAATATGAATCCCATATCAAAAATTAAAGAAAAAAAGTCCAGAAAACCACCACAAAAGTGAAAATTTCAAAGGACCTTAACTGTCAAAATTAATCCAAATTGAGGTTAAATTAACCCGGACTTGAAGCCAAATATCACAAATGTTCTCCATTTGTCAGTTTTGGAGAAATTTTTTTATGATTTTTGACCTAGTTATGGTAGCTATTGCAACACCACAAACAAATCTGAATCGTACTGGCTAATGGATACACAAACAAATCTGAATCGTACTGGCTAATGGATACACAAACAAATCTGAATCGTACTGGCTAATGGATACACAAACAAATCTGAACCGTACTGGCTAATGGATACACAAACAAATCTGAATCGTACTAGCTAATGGATACACAAACAAATCTGAATCGTACTGGCTAATGGATACACAAACACATCTGAATCGTACTGGCTAATGGATACACAAACAAATCTGAATCGTACTAGCTAATAGATACACAAACAAATCTGAATCGTACTGGCTAATGGATACACAAACACATCTGAATCGTACTGGCTAATGGATACACAAACAAATCTGAATCGTACTGGCTAATGGATACACAAACACATCTGAATCGTACTGGCTAATGGATACACAAACAAATCTGAATCGTACTGGCTAATGGATACACAAACACATCTGAATCGTACTGGCTATTGGATACACAAACAAATCTGAATCGTACTAGCTAATGGATACACAAACAAATCTGAATCGTACTGGCTAATGGATACACAAACACATCTGAATCGTACTGGCTAATGGATACACAAACAAATCTGAATCGTACTGGCTAATGGATACACAAACAAATCTGAATCGTACTAGCTAATGGATACACAAAAACATCTGAATCGTACTGGCTAATGGATACACAAACAAATCTGAATCGTACTAGCTAATGGATACACAAACAAATCTGAATCGTACTGGCTAATGGATACACAAACAAATCTGAATCGTACTAGCTAATGGATACACAAAAACATCTGAATCGTACTGGCTAATGGATACACAAACAAATCTGAATCGTACTAGCTAATGGATACACAAACAAATCTGAATCATACTGGCTAATGGATACACAAACAAATCTGAATCGTACTAGCTAATGGATACACAAAAACATCTGAATCGTACTGGCTAATGGATACACAAACAAATCTGAATCGTACTAGCTAATGGATACACAAACAAATCTGAACCGTACTGGCTAATGGATACACAAACAAATCTGAATCGTACTAGCTAATGGATACACAAACAAATCTGAATCGTACTGGCTAATGGATACACAAACAAATCTGAATCTTAGTGGCTAATGGATACACAAACAAATCTGAATTGTACTGGCTAATGGATACACAAACAAATCTGAATCGTACTGGCTAATGGATACACAAACAAATCTGAATCGTACTAGCTAATGGATACACAAACACATCTGAATCGTACTGGCTAATGGATACACAAACAAATCTGAATCGTACTGGCTAATAGATACACAAACAAATCTGAATCGTAGTGGCTAATGGATACACAAACAAATCTGAATCGTACTGGCTAATGGATACACAAAAAAATCTGAATCGTACTGGCTAATGGATACACAAACAAATCTGAATCGTACTAGCTAATGGATACACAAACACATCTGAATCGTACTGGCTAATGGATACACAAACAAATCTGAATCGTACTGGCTAATGGATACACAAACAAATCTGAATCGTACTAGCTAATGGATACACAAACACATCTGAATCGTACTGGCTAATGGATACACAAACACATCTGAACCGTACTGGCTAATGGATACACAAACAAATCTGAATCGTACTGGCTAATGGATACACAAACAAATCTGAATCGTACTAAACAAATCTGAATCGTACTGGCTAATGGATACACAAACAAATCTGAATCGTACTGGCTAATGGATACACAAACAAATCTGAATCGTACTGGCTAATGGATACACAAACAAATCTGAATCGTACTGGCTAATGGATACACAAACAAATCTGAATCGTACTGGCTAATGGATACACAAACAAATCTGAATCATACTGGCTAATGGATACACAAACAAATCTAAATCGTACTGGCTAATCAATACTTATAATTAAGGTTAAGAGGAAAGTTGAAAACATGTGTTAACGACACACACATGCATGCATATACACATCCTGCACCATGCCATAAACTCACACAAATTTTTGGTCCGGTGAGCTAAAAATGACACAAAAAAAACAACAATAATACTTACTAAAAATAGTTCTGTTGATAATGTGCCGAGCCAATAAAATCAGCTATTGTAAAGTGATATATACAGTTTGGGAAAAACCCTCCCAATGTTATTCTGAAATAAATATTTACTTTTATATGTTTAATGTCCTAAACATTCAAGCAGTAGAATTATATATTTATCAGCAAACTTGATTATTTAACCATTGACCTATCCAGAAATGAATTCTATAGTGCCATTACTTCCATTCCATGCAAAGCAAACTAATTAATGCATGCTAGCTTATTATGATTACCGGTAGTTTGCTTTGCCAGTTACAGAATTTATACACCATAAATGCCATTTTAGATGGTTCAAGGTTATATCCAAATTTCACATTTTTTAAAATCTTATTTTGATTTTTTTAATCCTGAAAGAAATTTAAAATGTTTGTCATTTACAACATGCATGTCTAGTCTCTGAGACAGCCAATAAATGATTTTACACATAAAAACATAAGCATCAAAAGACTACAGGTAATGTGATCAATGGTAATTATAGCTCATATAAATATGAGTAAATATAGTCATTTTGGTCTTGAACAGTTTTATACAACAAATACAATCAAAATGTAAATATTAGATTATAATGGGCAAGGTTTGGAGATTTTTTAAAAAAAAGCCAAGGATCTATCATAACTCATAATAGTAACTTTTATTTGGCTAATCACTTGAGGAATCGTAGAAATGAAAACATGGCTGTGTGCAAGTTTATATTAATGTAGTTCAAAATTAACCCTGGGCTTAGATAGTGACAGCCCCACATGGTAACAGCCATCCACAATCACTTGTGTAGTATATTGTTTGACAGAACCACTTGACCAAAGCCATCTACAATCACTTATGTAGTATATTGTTTGACAGAACCACTTGACCAAAGCCATCTACAATCACTTGTGTAGTATATTGTTTGACAGAACCACTTGACCAAAGCCATCTACAATCACTTGTGTAGTATATTGTTTGACAGAACCACTTGACCAAAGCCATCTACAATCACTTGTGTAGTATATTGTTTGACAGAACCACATTTGTTTGACAGAACCACTTGACCAAAGCCATCTACAATCACTTGTGTAGTATATTGTTTGACAGAACCACTTGACCAAAGCCATCTAAAATCACTTGTGTAGTATATTGTTTGACAGAACCACTTGACCAAAGCCATCTACAATCACTTGTGTAGTATATTGTTTGACAGAGCCACTTGACCAAAGCCATCTACAATCACTGTGTAGTATATTGTTTGACAGAACCACTTGACCAAAGCATCTACAATCACTTGTGTAGTATATTGTTTGACAGAACCACTTGACCAAAGCCATCTACAATCATGTGTGTAGTATATTGTTTGACAGAACCACTTGACCAAAGCCATCTACAATCACTTGTGTAGTATATTGTTTGACAGAACCACTTGACCAAAGCCATCCACAATCACTTGTGTAGTATATTGTTTGACAGAACCACTTGACCAAAGCCATTTACAATCACTTGTGTAGTATTTTTTCTCACACCTGTGACATGAAAATCCCACATTTTTACCCATGTGGGATTTCCTTGTCTCACCCTCGGGTTGAGACAGGCTACATAAACAGTTATTTTCTGTGTCCCTGGAAGATTTTAATAGATTTTTAAAGGAATAAGGTGTTAGAAAAGAATCCAAGCCTCATTCTGGACCAAAAATATAAGACCTTGGGTTGAGATTTCCCTATCTCATATGACCAGTAGCGATAGATTCTATTAGTTCTGTATATATGTCCATGCTCGTACTTACCCAAGAGCCACAGTAGAACTCCTGTATCTCATTACAAGAGGATGTATTATACCTCTGGAATAATAAAAATGTAATCTATAAAACATGTTTGACTGATAGTGTCACTGTGTTTGTGATAAGGAACTCTACAAATTAGCCATAGAAAGTTAAATAATTCCACTAAAGTTTGTTCATAAACTCCAAACTATTCAAAACCTGAAAATTACAGGAAAATGAAAATCGTTGATTACCATATAATACTTATTGTCACTATAACATTATATAATCTTGTAATATTATGTTTAATTGCTTCAAAAGTATAATAGATGGATAGAAATATGGGGGATAGACAACACAAGATGTGAATTGAGAAAATCCCATCATGTATATTATATAACAGTAGCTTTTAAGATACAAAACAATGTCATACATACCTATGTAGTAATGTTGTAACAGAAACAAAGACAGAAACACAAAATTAGCATAACCTCTGGCATCACCATATAGGAAGAACACCTGCAAAACAGAAACACAAAATTAGATAACCTTCTGGCGTCACCATATAGAAGAACACCTGCAAAACAGAAACACAAAATTAGATTAACCTCTGGCATCACCATATAGGAAGAACACCTGCAAAACAGAAACACAAAATTAAGCATAACCTCTGGCATCACCATATAGGAAGAACACCTGCAAACAGAAACACAAAATAAGCTTAACCTCTGGCATCACCATATAGGAAGAACACCTGCAAAACAGAAACACAAAATTAGCATAACCTCTGGCATCACCATATAGGAAGAACACCTGCAAAACAGAAACACAAAATAGCTTAACCTCTGGCACACCATATAGGAAGAACACCTGCAAAACAGAAACACAAAATTAGCAAACCTCTGGCATCACCATATAGGAAGAACACCTGCAAAACAGAAACACAAAATTAGCAAACCTCTGGCATCACCATACAGGAAGAACACCTGCAAAACAGGAAACACAAAATCAGCATAACCTCTGGCATCACCATATAGGAAGAACACCTGCAAAACAGAAACACAAAATTAGCATAACCTCTGGCATCACCATATAGGAAGACACACCTGCAAAACAGAAACACAAATAGCAGTTAACCTCTGGCATCACCATATAGGAAGAACACTGCAAAACATAAACACAAAATAAGCTTAACTCTGGCATCACCATATAGGAAGAACACCTGCAAAACAGGAACACAAAATAAGCTTAACCTCTGGCATCACCATATAGGAAGAACACCTGCAAAACAGGAACACAAAATAAGCTTAACTCTGGCATCACCATATAGGAAGAAACCAAAAACAGAAACACAAAAATAGCATAACTCTGGTATCACAACATATAGGCAGAGCACCTGCAAAACAGGAACACAAAAATAGCATAACTTCTGGTATCACCATACAGGCAGAGCACCTGCAAAACAGGAACACAAAATTAGCATAACCTCTGGCATCACCATATAGGAAGAACACCTGCAAAACAAAAACACAAAATTAGCATAACCTCTGGCATCACCATAAAGGAAGAACACCTGCAAAACAGGAACACAAAATAAGCTTAACCTCTGGCATCACCATATAGGAAGAACACCTGCAAAACAGAAACACAAAATTAGCATAACCTCTGGCATCACCATATAGGAAGAACACCTGCAAAACAGGAACACAAAATTAGATTAACCTCTGGCATCACCATATAGAAAGAACACCTGCAAAACAGGAACACAAAATTCGCTTAACTTTGTCATCACCATAATTATAGGAAGAACACCTGCAAAACAGGAACACAAAATAAGCTTAATCTCTGGCATCACCATATAGGAAGAACACCTGCAAAACAGGAACACATCTGTGTATCTTTACACTGAGTCAATCCAGTATCATTAGACCTGATCTGTGTATCTTTACACTGAGTCAATCCAGTATCATTAGACCTGATCTGTGTATCTTTACACTGAGTCAATCCAGTATCATTAGACATGATCTGTGTATCTTTTCAATAAATCAATCCAGTATCATTAGACCTGATCTGTGTATCTTTTCAATGAGTCAATCCAGTATCCTTAGACCTGATCTGTGTATCTTTACAATGATTCAATCCAGTATCATTAGACATTATCTGTGTATCTTTAGATTGAGTCAATCCAGTATCATTAGACATGATCTGTGTATCTTTAGACTGAATCAATCCAGTATCATTGGACCTGATCTGTGTATCTTTACAATGAGTCAATCCAGTATCATTAGACCTGATCTGTGTATCTTTTCAATGAGTCAATACAGTATCATTAGACCTGATCTGTGTATCTTTACACTGAGTCAATCCAGTATCATTAGACCTGATCTGTGTATCTTTAGACTGAGTCAATCCAGTATCATTAGACCTGATCTGTGTATCTTTAGACTGAGTCAATCCAGTATCATTAGACATGATCTGTGTATCTTTACAATGAGTCAATCCAGTATCATTAGACCTGATCTGTGTATCTTTAGACTGAGTATCCAGTATCATTAGACATGATCTGTGTATCTTTAGACTGAATCAATCCAGTATCATTAGACTTGATCTGTGTATCTTTACACTGAGTCAATCCAGTATCATTAGACATGATCTGTGTATCTTTTCAATGAGTCAATCCAGTATCATTAGACATGATCTGTGTATCTTTACACTGAGTCAATCCAGTATCATTAGACACGATCTGTGTATCTTTACACTGAGTCAATCCAGTATCATTAGACTTGATCTGTGTATCTTTACACTGAGTCAATCCAGTATCATTAGACATGATCTGTGTATCTTTACACTGAGTCAATCCAGTATCATTAGACATGATCTGTGTATCTTTTCAATGAGTCAATCCAGTATCATTAGACATGATCTGTGTATCTTTACACTGAGTCAATCCAGTATCATTAGACCTGATCTGTGTATCTTTACAATGAGTCAATCCAGTATCATTGGACCTGATCTGTGTATCTTTACAATGAGTCAATCCAGTATTATTGGACCTGATCTGTGTATCTTTACAATTTGTCAATCCAGTATCATTAGACATTATCTGTGTATCTTTAGACTGAGTCAATCCAGTATCATTAGACCTGATCTGTGTATCTTTACAATGAGTCAATCCAGTATCATTAGACCTGATCTGTGTATCTTTACACTGAGTCAATCCAGTATCATTAGACCTGATCTGTGTATCTTTACAATGCGTCAAACCAGTATCATTAGACATGATCTGTGTATCTTTTCAATGAGTCAATCCAGTATTATTGGAACTGATCTGTGTATCTTTACACTGAGTCAATCCAGTATCATTAGACCTGATCTGTGTATCTTTACACTGAGTCAATCCAGTATCATTAGACCTGATCTGTGTATCTTTAGACTGAGTCAATCCAGTATCATTAGACTTGATCTGTGTATCTTTACAATTTGTCAATCCAGTATCATTAGACCTAATCTGTGTATCTTTACACTGAGTCAATCCAGTATCATTAGACATGATCTGTGTATCTTTTCAATGAGTCAATCCAGTATCATTAGACATGATCTGTGTATCTTTACAATGAGTCAATCCAGTATCATTAGACATGATCTGTGTATCTTTACAATGAGTCAATCCAGTATCATTAGACATGATCTGTGTATCTTTACACTGAGTCAATCCAGTATCATTAGACCTGATCTGTGTATCTTTACAATGAGTCAATCCAGTATCATTAGACTTGATCTGTGTATCTTTACAATGATTCAATCCAGTATCATTGGACCTGATCTGTGTATCTTTACACTGAGTCAATCCAGTATCATTAGACATTATCTGTGTATCTTTAGACTGAGTCAATCCAGTATCATTAGACCTGATCTGTGTATCTTTAGACTGAGTCAATCCAGTATCATTAGACCTGATCTGTGTATCTTTACACCGAGTCAATCCAGTATCATTAGACCTGATCTGTGTATCTTTACACTGAGTCAATCCAGTATCATTAGACTTGATCTGTGTATCTTTTCAATGAGTCAATCCAGTATCATTAGACATGATCTGTGTATCTTTACATTGAGTCAATCCAGTATCATTAGACCTGATCTGTGTATCTTTTCAATGAGTCAATCCAGTATCCTTAGACATGATCTGTGTAACTTTACACTGAATCAATCCAGTATCATTAGACCTGATCTGTGTATCTTTAGACTGAGTCAATCCAGTATCATTAGACATGATCTGTGTATCTTTACAATGAGTCAATCCAGTATCCTTAGACATGATCTGTGTAACTTTACACTGAATCAATCCAGTATCATTAGACATGATCTGTGTATCTTTAGACTGAGTCAATCCAGTATCATTAGACATGATCTGTGTATCTTTACACTGAATCAATCCAGTATCATTAGACATGATCTGTGTAACTTTACACCAAGTCAATGAAGGATTGAACCTTGAATTTCAGATCAGTTATTATTTTATAGCATAGTATAGATTGAATGTCTCTTGAGGTGTTGAAAACAAAAACATTAAATATGACTCCTGAAATTTAATAGATGATCAAATTAAAAGTCATGTATTGTGTAGAAGGTAAAAAACAGATGAATCATTACTCACCAAAACAAACATTAAAACACCTGGTATAGCATCTGATATTATGTGTCCAACTCTCTGAGGAATCTGAGGTCCCCAATTAGATTCCTGAAATTGATAAAAAAAAAGATTTAATGTATCTTCATATCAAATGTCCAAATACACCTTTGTTTGACTCATAAATATTCATGTTTAGTTTTTATGTGGATGACATAGGACCTTAGTTCTATAATAATCCCAAGGTTCAATATAACAATATATACCTATGTTAATAGTATTTATAAAATAATATTAATTAACCTCTGTTCATTACCACTATTTGTTCAATCTAATTTTAGCATTATAAAGGGGTTTGGTGCTAAAGTGGGGGAGGCAGATAAAGAAAAACATAAACAAAATGGGTTTTGGGACTTTAAAATAGTGTGGCAATGAGCGAGGTGGTAAAGTGATCGAGGGGCACTATAATGAGGTTTTACTGTATAATAAATATCTTCATTATTTGGACCTGTTTACTTAAACTGAACTACTTGTATAAGATATACTATTAAGCATTGTGTAAGCTCAATATCTGTTCAAATGGAGCAAATTTAATTTGTACTTGTCTGTGTTAGACATTTTCACTGTTTTTTATTGGAACATTGTTGGACTATAAGATCTGGCCTACATATTGTAATGAATCTAACCCCCAATGTCTGAATCCTTCTCAAGCAAATCCCAGTGTGAGAAGAGTTTATCAGCTTGCATTACTTCTGGATACTCTAGTTCCCGCAATAATCTACTCTGGTTCCCCCCAATAATCACCTTGTTATTTGAAAGAATCTTCTTGACTGGAAGTTAAGCACCATTACTCAAAAAAAAAATCCCAAAACATACGACCATGAGTAAGCATGTAAATGTTGGTGTAGGTGTTGGAATTGTAGTCCTGAGAGATAGGTGTTGAAATTGTAGTCCTGAGAGATAGGTGTTGGAATTGTAGTCCTGAGAGATAGGTGTTGAAATTGTAGTCCTGAGAGATAGGTGTTGGAATTGTAGTCCTGAGAGATAGGTGTTGGAATTGTAGTCCTGAGAGATAGGTGTTGAAATTGTAGTCCTGAGAGATAGGTGTTGGAATTGTAGTCCTGAGAGATAGGTGTTGAAATTGTAGTCCTGAGAGATAGGTGTTGGAATTGTAGTCCTGAGAGATAGGTGTTGGAATTGTAGTCCTGAGAGATAGGTGTTGAAATTGTAGTCCTGAGAGATAGGTGTTGGAATTGTAGTCCTGAGAGATAGGTGTTGGAATTGTAGTCCTGAGAGATAGGTGTTGGAATTGTAGTTCTGGGAGATAGGTGTTGGAATTGTAGTCCTGAGAGATAGGTGTTGGAATTGTAGTTCTGAGAGATAGGTGTTGGAATTGTAGTTCCTCAGGATATCTAAATTTTCAGAAATTGAATTTCAATAAAGACAAATCTTAAATCAAATTTTAATGCATCATTTAATTTTTCCAAAGGAAACCATTCTACATGACCCACAGCAGTATACAAGAGGTTCATGGATCTTCTTGCTGAGGATATGCCCATATCAATAAGAAGTTCAATAGTCAACTAATTTATAACAGAGGCAATACAATTTTCCATGACTTGGGCTCCAATTAAAAGATATGTACAAATTGAATGCTAAGTATTAATTGTCTTACTAATGGTACATCTAACATACACAAGTCTAACTACAACAAATTTATAAATGGCTAAAATTATAGCAAAAATACATTTAGAAAAAAACTTCATCATCCTCTACATCTTTGTCCATGACCATTGAAACCATGATCTCCATCTATATATCAAAATGATCTTTATATCTTATATGCATGCCTATACAAAAAAGTCAGTTTTCCAGATATTAACCATATTTGTAATCTTGTGCATTTTTTACCTCAGCCTCTGATACCATGACTTTCATCTACATCTACCGTATATATGAAAATGATCAATATACACACCAACAATAATCTAATTAACATGTACATGCCTATACAATTTTCCAGATAAATTGACAAATATACTAATTTAGTAATTTCTCCCCTTCATGATTAACTTAAGAATATAATACATGAAATAGTTAAGGTACATCTCTTGTATCTTCATTTGAGAAGATTGTCACTATTACCCCTCTTGTTTTATAACATAACTTCTTCATCATTTGTGCAAATCTAAAAGCCCTTCACCCAGAGATGATAACCATAAAGTTTTGTCTAGCAGCTTTAGAGGAAATGATTAAAATTTAACATGTTAAAGCATGATGCATTATGGACAATGCACAGTGAACCATCACAAAAGTCCAAGTGAGCTAAAAAAAATTATATACAGTGTTATATTACCATTCAAATTTCAATAAAGAAATATTTACCTTTTGTTCATGTTTACCATAAGGTGCTGGATTAAACCACTGTGCCACCAATGTTATAACTGCTAGTACAAACCCCAGAATTACTAATCCAAAATGTATCCAGAATCTGACATCGTCATCCACATACAATGACCAAGGTATTGTCTGAAAATACAGAGTTAAAGATCACTAATGTAAAATGTATCCAGAATCTGACATTGTCATCCACATACAGTGACCACGGTATTGTCTGAAAATACAGAGTTAAAGATTACTAATGTAAAATGTATCCAGAATCTGACATTGTCATCCACATACAGTGACCAAGGTATTGTCTGAAAATACAAAGTTAAAGATCACTTATATAAAATGTATCCAGAATCTGACATTGTCATCCACATACAATGACCACGGTATTGTCTGAAAATACATAGTTAAAGATCACTAATGTAAAATGTATCCAGAATCTGACATCGTCATCCACATACAATGACCACGGTATTGTCTGAAAATACATAGTTAAAGATCACTAATGTAAAATGTATCCAAAATCTGACATTGTCATCCACATACAATGACCAAGGTATTGTCTGAAAATACATAGTTAAAGATCACTAATGTAAAATGTATCCAGAATCTGACATTGTCATCCACATACAATGACCAAGGTATTGTCTGAAAATACATAGTTAAAGATCACTAATGTAAAATGTATCCAGAATCTGACATTGTCATCCACATACAATGACCAAGGTATTGTCTGAAAATACATAGTTAAAGATCACTAATGTAAAATGTATCCAGAATCTGACATTGTCATTCACATACAATGACCAAGATATTGTCTGAAAATACATAGTTAAAGATCATTTATGAAAAATGTATCCAGAATCTGACATTGTCATCCACATACAGTGACCACGGTATTGTCTGAAAATACATAGTTAAAGATCACTTATGTAAAATGTATCCAGAATCTGACATTGTCATCCACATACAGTGACCACGGTATTGTCTGAAAATACATAGTTAAAGATTACTAATGTAAAATGTATCCAGAATCTGACATTGTCATCCACATACAGTGACCACGGTATTGTCTGAAAATACATAGTTAAAGATCACTTATGTAAAATGTATCCAGAATCTGACATTGTCATCCACATACAGTGACCACGGTATTGTCTGAAAATACATAGTTAAAGATCACTAATGTAAAATGTATCCAGAATCTGACATTGTCATCCACAAACAGTGACCACGGTATTGTCTAAAAATATATAGTTAAAGATCACTAATGTAAAATGTATCCAAAATCTGACATTGTCATCCACATACAGTGACCACGGTATTGTCTGAAAATACATAGTTAAAGATCACTAATGTAAAATGTATCAAGAATCTGACATTGTCATCCACATACAGTGACCACAGTATTGTCTGAAAATACATAGTTAAAGATCACTTATGTAAAATGTATCCAGAATCTGACATTGTCATCCACATACAGTGACCACGGTATTGTCTGAAAATACATAGTTAAAGATCACTATAAAATGTATCCAGAATCTGACATTGTCATCCACATACAATGACCATGGTATTGTCTGAAAATACATAGTTAAAGATCACTAATGTAAAATGTATCCAGAATCTGACATTGTCATCCACAAACAGTGACCACGGTATTGTCTAAAAATACATAGTTAAAGATCACTAATGTAAAATGTATCCAAAATCTGACATTGTCATCCACATACAGTGACCACGGTATTGTCTGAAAATACATAGTTAAAGATCACTAATGTAAAATGTATCAAGAATCTGACATTGTCATCCACATACAGTGACCACAGTATTGTCTGAAAATACATAGTTAAAGATCACTTATGTAAAATGTATCCAGAATCTGACATTGTCATCCACATACAGTGACCACGGTATTGTCTGAAAATACATAGTTAAAGATCACTATATAAAATGTATCCAGAATCTGACATTGTCATCCACATACAATGACCATGGTATTGTCTGAAAATACATAGTTAAAGATCACTAATGTAAAATGTATCCAGAATCTGACATTGTCATCCACATACAATGACCAAGGTATTGTCTGAAAATACATAGTTAAAAATCACTTATATAAAATGTATCCAGAATCTGACATTGTCATCCACAAACAGTGACCACGGTATTGTCTGAAAATACAGAGTTAAAGATCACTTATGTAAAATGTATCCAGAATCTGACATTGTCATCCACATACAATGACCACGGTATTGTCTGAAAATACAGAGTTAAAGATCACTAATGTAAAATGAATCCAGAATCTGACATTGTCATCCACATACAATGACCACAGTATTGTCTGAAAATACAGAGCTAAAGATCACTAATGTAAAATGAATCCAGAATCTGACATTGTCATCCACATACAATGACCAAGGTATTGTCTGAAAATTCAGAGTTAAAAATCACTTATGTAAAATGTATCCAGAATATGACATTGACATCCACATACAATGACCAAGGTATTGTCTGAAATTCAAACCTAAAGATCACTAATGTAAAATGTATCAAGAATCTGACATTGACATCCGCATACAATGACCAAGGTATTGTCTGAAATTCAAACTTAAAGATCACTCATGTAAAATTAAAATATGCCATGTATGCCTTAACACAGGACATGAATTTTTAAGGCCTCTTTCAAAGAACTTTGTGGATTTTTTTCTAAATGTCTATTGATTGGTGAAAGATCAGTCAATACCTATTTTCAAGTCTGAGCCAGGCTTACAACATGTAGTGAGTCTAAAAAAGTGTTTGTATTTTTTAAAACATTCACCATTGGCAATATCTCTGCAAATATAACAAGTCCCTCAGATCATCAAAAGAAACCTTAAAATAACTAAACAACACAGTTAAAAGCACAGTATACCAAAACTCTTATAACCCAAACATTAGCATGCCTGTTCAGTATGGGACCTCAGTGTGCCATACAGTTCAACAAACTAGAAATGGTCCAACAATATGCAGCTTGCTTTGCATACAACAGATACCATAACACCAGCAGTGTCAGTCACATGATGTAACAGTTGTAGTGGCCATCCTTAACACACCATAACACCAGCAGTGTTAGTAACATGATGTAACAGTTGTAGTGGCCATCCTTGACACACCATAACACCAGCAGTGTCAGTAAAATGGTGTAACAGTTGTAGTTACCATCCTTAACATATATCTTCACACCAGCAGTGTCAGTAAAATGGTGTAACAGTTGTAGTGACCATCCTTAACACACACCATAACACCAGCAGTGTTAGTAACATGATGTAACAGTTGTAGTGGCCATCCTTAACATATACCATATCACCAGCAGTGTCAGTAACATGATGTAACAGTTGTAGTGGCCATCCTTAACATACACCATAACACCAGCAGTGTCAGTAAAATGGTGTAACAGTTGTAGTGACCATCCTTAACATAAACCATAACACCAGCAGTGCCAGTAACATGATGTAACAGTTGTAGTGGCCATCCTTAACATAAACCATAACACCAGCAGTGCCAGTAAAATGGTGTAACAGTTGTAGTGACCATCCTTAACATATATCTTCACACCAGCGGTGTCAGTAACATGATGTAGCAGTTGTAGTGACCATCCTTAACACACCATAACACCAGCAGTGTCAGTAACATGATGTAGCAATTGTAGTGACCATCCTTAACACACCATAACACCAGCAGTGTCAGTAACATGATGTAACAGTTGTAGTGACCATCCTTAACATATATCTTCACACCAGCAGTGTCAGTAACATGTAGTGGCCATCCTTAACACACCATAACACCAGCAGTGTCAGTAACGTGATGTAACAGTTGTAGTGGCCATCCTTAACACACACCATAACACCAGCAGTGTCAGTAACGTGATGTAACAGTTGTAGTGGCCATCCTTAACACACACCATAACACCAGCAGTGTCAGTAACGTGATGTAACAGTTGTAGTGGCCATCCTTAACACACACCATAACACCAGCAGTGTCAGTAACATGATGTAGCAGTTGTAGTGACCATCCTTAACATATATCTTCACACCAGCAGTGTCAGTAACATGATGTAACAGTTGTAGTGACCATCCTTAACACACACCATAACACCAGCAGTGTCAGTAACGTGATGTAACAGTTGTAGTGGCCATCCTTAACACACACCATAACACCAGCAGTGTCAGTAACGTGATGTAACAGTTGTAGTGGCCATCCTTAACACACACCATAACACCAGCAGTGTCAGTAACATGATGTAGCAGTTGTAGTGACCATCCTTAACATATATCTTCACACCAGCAGTGTCAGTAACATGATGTAACAGTTGTAGTGACCATCCTTAACACACACCATAACACCAGCAGTGTCAGTAACATGATGTAACAGTTGTAGTGACCATCCTTAACACACACCATAACACCAGCAGTGTCAGTAACATGATGTAACAGTTGTAGTGACCATCCTTAACACACACCATAACACCAGCAGTGTCAGTAACATGATGTAGCAGTTGTAGTGATCATCCTTAACACACACCATAACACCAGCAGTGTCAGTAAAATGGTGTAACAGTTGTAGTGACCATCCTTAACACACACCATAACACCAGCAGTGTCAGTAACATGATGTAACAGTTGTAGTGGCCATCCTTGACACACCATAACACCAGCAGTGTCAGTAACATGATGTAACAGTTGTAGTGGCCATCCTTAACATAAACCATAACACCAGCAGTGTCAGTAACGTGATGTGACAGTTGTAGTGGCAATCCTTAACACATACCATATCACCAGCAGTGTCAGTAACGTGATGTGACAGTTGTAGTGACCATCCTTAACACACACCATAACACCAGCAGTGTCAGTAACGTGATGTGACAGTTGTAGTGGCAATCCTTAACACATACCATATCACCAGCAGTGTCAGTAAAATGGTATAGCAGTTGTAGTGACCATCCTTAACACACACCATAACACCAGCAGTGTCAGTAACGTGATGTGACAGTTGTAGTGGCAATCCTTAACACATACCATATCACCAGCAGTGTCAGTAACATGATGTAACAGTTGTAGTGACCATCCTTAACACACACCATAACACCAGCAGTGTCAGTAACGTGATGTGACAGTTGTAGTGGCAATCCTTAACACATACTATATCACCAGCAGTGTCAGTAACATGATGTAACAGTTGTAGTGACCATCCTT
The DNA here is from genome assembly GCA_021292105.1 of Anadara kagoshimensis. NCBI lineage: Eukaryota > Metazoa > Mollusca > Bivalvia > Arcoida > Arcidae > Anadara > Anadara kagoshimensis. Next base: position 357,485 of record CM037860.1, on the reverse strand, counting down.
AACACACACCATAACACCAGCAGTGTCAGTAACATGATGTAACAGTTGCAGTGGCCATCCTTAACACACCATAACACCAGCAGTGCCAGTCACATGTAGTGGCCATCCTTAACACACCATAACACCAGTAGTGTCAGTAACATGATGTGGCAGTTGTAGTGACCATCCTTAACACACACCATAACACCAGCAGTGTCAGTAACATGATGTAACAGTTGTAGTGGCCATCCTTAACATATACCATAACACCAGCAGTGTCAGTAACATGATGTAACAGTTGTAGTGACCATCCTTAACACACCATAACACCAGCAGTGTCAGTAACATGATGTAACAGTTGTAGTGGCCATCCTTAACATATACCATAACACCAGCAGTGTCAGTAACATGATGTAACAGTTGTAGTGACCATCCTTAACACACCATAACACCAGCAGTGTCAGTAAAATGGTGTAACAGTTGTAGTGACCATCCTTAACATAAACCATAACACCAGCAGTGCCAGTAACATGATGTAACAGTTGTAGTGGCCATCCTTAACATAAACATAACACCAGCAGTGCCAGTAAAATGTGTAACAGTTGTAGTGACCATCCTTAACATATACTTCACACCAGCAGTGTCAGTAACATGATGTAACAGTTGTAGTGGCCATCCTTAACACACACCATAACACCAGCAGTGTCAGTAAAATGGTATAGCAGTTGTAGTGACCATCCTTAACACACACCATAACACCAGCAGTGTCAGTAACGTGATGTGACAGTTGTAGTGGCAATCCTTAACACACACCATAACACCAGCAGTGTCAGTAAAATGGTATAGCAGTTGTAGTGACCATCCTTAACACACACCATAACACCAGCAGTGTCAGTAACGTGATGTGACAGCTGTAGTGGCAATCCTTAACACATACCATATCACCAGCAGTGTCAGTAACATGATGTAACAGTTGTAGTGACCATCCTTAACACACACCATAACACCAGTAGTGTCAGTAACATGATGTGGCAGTTGTAGTGACCATCCTTAACATATATCTTCACACCAGCAGTGTCAGTAACATGATGTAGCAGTTGTAGTGACCATCCTTAACACACACCATAACACCAGCAGTGTCAGTAACATGATGTAACAGTTGTAGTGGTCATCCTTAACATATACCATAACACCAGCAGTGTCAGTAAAATGGTGTAGCAGTTGTAGTGACCATCCTTAACACACACCATAACACCAGCAGTGTCAGTAACATGATGTAACAGTTGTAGTGACCATCATTAACACACACCATAACACCAGCAGTGTCAGTAACATGATGTAGCAGTTGTAGTGACCATCCTTAACACACACCATAACACCAGCAGTGTCAGTAACATGATGTAACAGTTGTAGTGACCATCCTTAACACACACCATAACACCAGCAGTGTCAGTAACATGATGTAGCAGTTGTAGTGACCATCCTTAACATATATCTTCACACCAGCAGTGTCAGTAACATGATGTAACAGTTGTAGTGACCATCCTTAACACACACCATAACACCAGCAGTGTCAGTAAAATGGTGTAGCAGTTGTAGTGACCATCCTTAACACACACCATAACACCAGCAGTGTCAGTAACATGATGTAACAGTTGTAGTGACCATCATTAACACACACCATAACACCAGCAGTGTCAGTAACATGATGTAGCAGTTGTAGTGACCATCCTTAACATACACCATAACACCAGCAGTGTCAGTAACATGATGTAACAGTTGTAGTGACCATCCTTAACACACACCATAACACCAGCAGTGTCAGTAACATGATGTAGCAGTTGTAGTGACCATCCTTAACATATATCTTCACACCAGCAGTGTCAGTAACATGATGTAACAGTTGTAGTGACCATCCTTAACACACACCATAACACCAGCAGTGTCAGTAACATGATGTAACAGTTGTAGTGACCATCCTTAACACACACCATAACACCAGCAGTGTCAGTAACATGATGTAACAGTTGTAGTGACCATCATTAACACACACCATAACACCAGCAGTGTCAGTAACATGATGTAGCAGTTGTAGTGATCATCCTTAACACACACCATAACACCAGCAGTGCCAGTAACATGATGTAGCAGTTGTAGTGATCATCCTTAACACACACCATAACACCAGCAGTGTCAGTAACATGATGTAACAGTTGTAGTGGTCATCCTTAACATAAACCATAACACCAGCAGTGTCAGTAACATGATGTAGCAGTTGTAGTGACCATCCTTAACACACACCATAACACCAGCAGTGTCAGTAACATGATGTAACAGTTGTAGTGGCCATCCTTGACACACCATAACACCAGCAGTGTCAGTAACATGATGTAACAGTTGTAGTGGCCATCCTTAACATAACCATAACACCAGCAGTGCCAGTAACATGGTGTAGCAGTTGTAGTGACCATCCTTAACACACACCATAACACCAGCAGTGTCAGTAACGTGATGTGACAGTTGTAGTGGCAATCCTTAACACATACCATATACACCAGCAGTGTCAGTAAATGTATAGCAGTTGTAGTGACCATCCTTAACACACACCATAACACAGCAGTGTCAGTAACGTGATGTGACAGTTGTAGTGGCAATCCTTAACACATACCATATCACCAGCAGTGTCAGTAACATGATGTAGCAGTTGTAGTGACCATCCTTAACACACACATAACACCAGCAGTGTCAGTAACGTGATGTGACAGTTGTAGTGGCAATCCTTAACACATACCATATCACCAGCAGTGTCAGTAACATGATGTAGCAGTTGTAGTGACCATCCTTAACACACACCATAACACCAGCAGTGTCAGTAACGTGATGTGACAGTTGTAGTGGCAATCCTTAACACATACCATTCACCAGCAGTGTCAGTAACATGATGTAACAGTTGTAGTGACCATCCTTAACACACACCATAACACCAGCAGTGTCAGTAACGTGATGTGACAGTTGTAGTGGCAATCCTTAACACATACCATATCACCAGCAGTGTCAGTAACATGATGTAACAGTTGTAGTGACCATCCTTAACACACACCATAAACAGCAGTGTCAGTAACATGATGTAACAGTTGCAGTCGCCATCCTTAACACACCATAACACCAGCAGTGCCAGTACAGTAGTGGCCATCCTTAACACACATAACACCAGTAGTGTCAGTAACATGATGTGGCAGTTGTAGTGACCATCCTTAACACACCATAACACCAGCAGTGTCAGTAACATGATGTAACAGTTGAAGTGGCCATCCTTAACATATACCATAACACCAGCAGTGTCAGTAACATGATGTAGCAGTTGTAGTGACCATCCTTAACACACACCATAACACCAGCAGTGTCAGTAACGTGATGTGACAGTTGTAGTGGCAATCCTTAACACACACCATAACACCAGCAGTGTCAGTAACATGATGTAACAGTTGTAGTGACCATCCTTAACATATATCTTCACACCAGCAGTGTCAGTAACATGATGTAGCAGTTGTAGTGACCATCCTTAACACACACCATATCACCAGCAGTGTCAGTAACATGATGTAACAGTTGTAGTGACCATCCTTAACACACACCATAACACCAGCAGTGTCAGTAACGTTATGATGTAGCAGTTGTAGCGACTATCCTTAAGACACCATAACACCAGCAGTGTTAGTAACATGATGTAACAGTTGTAGTGGCCATCCTTGACACACCATAACACCAGCAATGCCAGTCACATGTAGTGGCCATCCTTAACACACCATAACACCAGCAGTGTCAGTAACATGATGTGGCAGTTGTAGTGACTATCCTTAACACACCATAACACCAGCAGTGTCAGTAACATGATGTAACAGTTGTAGTGGCCATCCTTAACATATACCATAACACCAGCAGTGCAGTAAAATGGTGTAGCAGTTGTAGTGACCATCCTTAACATAAACCATAACACTAGCAGTGTCAGTCACATGATGTAACAGTTGTAGTGGCCATCCTTAACACATACCATAACACCAGCAGTGTCAGTAAAATAGTGTAGCAGTTGTAGTGACCATCCTAACATAAACCATAACACTAGCAGTGTCAGTAACATGATGTACAGTTGTAGTGGCAATCCTTAACACACCATAACACCAGCAGTGTCAGTAACATGATGTGCAGTTGTAGTGGACCATCCTTAACACACCATAACACCAGCAGTGTCAGTAACATGATGTAGCAGTTGTAGTGACCATCCTTAACACACCATAACACCAGCAGTGTCAGTAACATGATGTAACAGTTGTAGTGGCCATCCTTGACACACCATAACACCAGCAGTGTCAGTAACATGATGTAACAGTTGTAGTGACCATCCTTAACACACACCATAACACCAGCAGTGTCAGTAACATGATGTAGCAGTTGTAGTGATCATCCTTAACACACACCATAACACCAGCAGTGTCAGTAAAATGGTGTAACAGTTGTAGTGACCATCCTTAACACACACCATAACACCAGCAGTGTCAGTAACATGATGTAACAGTTGTAGTGGCCATCCTTGACACACCATAACACCAGCAGTGTCAGTAACATGATGTAACAGTTGTAGTGCCATCCTTAACTAAACCATAACACCAGCAGTGTCAGTAACGTGATGTGACAGTTGTAGTGGCAATCCTTAACACATACCATATCACCAGCAGTGTCAGTAATGATGTACAGTTGTAGTGACCATCCTTAACACACACCATAACACCAGCAGTGTCAGTAACGTGATGTGACAGTTGTAGTGGCAATCCTTAACACATACCATATCACCAGCAGTGTCAGTAAAATGTGTTAGCAGTTGTAGTGACCATCCTTAACACACACCATAACACCAGCAGTGTCAGTAACGTGATGTGACAGTTGTAGTGGCAATCCTTAACACATACCATATCACCAGCAGTGTCAGTAACATGATGTAACAGTTGTAGTGACCATCCTTAACACACACCATAACACCAGCAGTGTCAGTAACGTGATGTGACAGTTGTAGTGGCAATCCTTAACACATACTATATCACCAGCAGTGTCAGTAACATGATGTAACAGTTGTAGTGACCATCCTTAACACACACCATAACACCAGCAGTGTCAGTAACATGATGTAACAGTTGCAGTGGCCATCCTTAACACACCATAACACCAGCAGTGCCAGTCACATGTAGTGGCCATCCTTAACACACCATAACACCAGTAGTGTCAGTAACATGATGTGGCAGTTGTAGTGACCATCCTTAACACACCATAACACCAGCAGTGTCAGTAACATGATGTAACAGTTGTAGTGGCCATCCTTAACATATACCATAACACCAGCAGTGTCAGTAACATGATGTAACAGTTGTAGTGACCATCCTTAACACACCATAACACCAGCAGTGTCAGTAACATGATGTAACAGTTGTAGTGGCCATCCTTAACATATACCATAACACCAGCAGTGTCAGTAACATGATGTAACAGTTGTAGTGACCATCCTTAACACACCATAACACCAGCAGTGTCAGTAAAATGGTGTAACAGTTGTAGTGACCATCCTTAACATAAACCATAACACCAGCAGTGCCAGTAACATGATGTAACAGTTGTAGTGGCCATCCTTAACATAAACCATAACACCAGCAGTGCCAGTAAAATGGTGTAACAGTTGTAGTGACCATCCTTAACATATATCTTCACACCAGCAGTGTCAGTAACATGATGTAACAGTTGTAGTGGCCATCCTTAACACACACCATAACACCAGCAGTGTCAGTAAAATGGTATAGTAGTTGTAGTGACCATCCTTAACACACACCATAACACCAGCAGTGTCAGTAACGTGATGTGACAGTTGTAGTGGCAATCCTTAACACACCATACACCAGCAGTGTCAGTAAAATGGTATAGCAGTTGTAGTGACCATCCTTAACACACACCATAACACCAGCAGTGTCAGTAACGTGATGTGACAGTTGTAGTGCAATCCTTAACACATACCATATCACCAGCAGTGTCAGTAACATGATGTAACAGTTGTAGTGACCATCCTTAACACACACCATAACACCAGTAGTGTCAGTAACATGATGTGGCAGTTGTAGTGACCATCCTTAACATATATCTTCACACCAGCAGTGTCAGTAACATGATGTAGCAGTTGTAGTGACCATCCTTAACACACACCATAACACCAGCAGTGTCAGTAACATGATGTAACAGTTGTAGTGGTATCCTTAACATATACCATAACACCAGCAGTGTCAGTAAAATGGTGTAGCAGTTGTAGTGACCATCCTTAACACACACCATAACACCAGCAGTGTCAGTAACATGATGTAACAGTTGTAGTGACCATCATTAACACACACCATAACACCAGCAGTGTCAGTAACATGATGTAGCAGTTTGTAGTGACCATCCTTAACACACACATAACACCAGCAGTGTCAGTAACATGATGTAACAGTTGTAGTGACCATCCTTAACACACACCATAACACCAGCAGTGTCAGTAACATGATGTAGTTGTAGTGACCATCCTTAACATATATCTTCACACCAGCAGTGTCAGTAACATGATGTAACAGTTGTAGTGACCATCCTTAACACACACCATAACACCAGCAGTGTCAGTAACATGATGTAACAGTTGTAGTGACCATCCTTAACACACACCATAACACCAGCAGTGTCAGTAACATGATGTAACAGTTGTTGACCATCATTAACACACACCATAACACCAGCAGTGTCAGTAACATGATGTAGCAGTTGTAGTGATCATCCTTAACACACACCATAACACCAGCAGTGCCAGTAACATGATGTAGCAGTTGTAGTGATCATCCTTAACACACACCATAACACCAGCAGTGTCAGTAACATGATGTAACAGTTGTAGTGGTCATCCTTAACATAAACCATAACACCAGCAGTGTCAGTAACATGATGTACAGTTGTAGTGGACCATCCTTAACACACACCATAACACCAGCAGTGTCAGTAACATGATGTAACAGTTGTAGTGGCCATCCTTGACACACCATAACACCAGCAGTGTCAGTAACATGATGTAACAGTTGTAGTGGCCATCCTTAACATAAACCATAACACCAGCAGTGCCAGTAACATGGTGTAGCAGTTGTAGTGACCATCCTTAACACACACCATAACACCAGCAGTGTCAGTAACGTGATGTGACAGTTGTAGTGGCAATCCTTAACACATACCATATCACCAGCAGTGTCAGTAAAATGGTATAGCAGTTGTAGTGACCATCCTTAACACACACCATAACAACAGCAGTGTCAGTAACGTGATGTGACAGTTGTAGTGGCAATCCTTAACACATACCATATCACCAGCAGTGTCAGTAACATGATGTAGCAGTTGTAGTGACCATCCTTAACACACACCATAACACCAGCAGTGTCAGTAACGTGATGTGACAGTTGTAGTGGCAATCCTTAACACATACCATATCACCAGCAGTGTCAGTAACATGATGTAGCAGTTGTAGTGACCATCCTTAACACACACCATAACACCAGCAGTGTCAGTAACGTGATGTGACAGTTGTAGTGGCAATCCTTAACACATACCATATCACCAGCAGTGTCAGTAACATGATGTAACAGTTGTAGTGACCATCCTTAACACACACCATAACACCAGCAGTGTCAGTAACGTGATGTGACAGTTGTAGTGGCAATCCTTAACATACCATATCACCAGCAGTGTCAGTAACATGATGTAACAGTTGTAGTGACCATCCTTAACACACACCATAACACCAGCAGTGTCAGTAACATGATGTAACAGTTGCAGTCGCCATCCTTAACACACCATAACACCAGCAGTGCCAGTCACATGTAGTGGCCATCCTTAACACACCATAACACCAGTAGTGTCAGTAACATGATGTGGCAGTTGTAGTGACCATCCTTAACACACCATAACACCAGCAGTGTCAGTAACATGATGTAACAGTTGAAGTGGCCATCCTTAACATATACCATAACACCAGCAGTGTCAGTAACATGATGTAGCAGTTGTAGTGACCATCCTTAACACACACCATAACACCAGCAGTGTCAGTAACGTGATGTGACAGTTGTAGTGGCAATCCTTAACACACACCATAACACCAGCAGTGTCAGTAACATGATGTAACAGTGTAGTGACCATCCTTAACATATATCTTCACACCAGCAGTGTCAGTAACATGATGTAGCAGTTGTAGTGACCATCCTTAACACACACCATATCACCAGCAGTTCAGTAACATGATGTAACAGTTGTAGTGACCATCCTTAACACACACCATAACACCAGCAGTGTCAGTAACGTTATGATGTAGCAGTTGTAGCGACTATTAAGACACACCATAACACCAGCAGTGTTAGTAACATGATGTAACAGTTGTAGTGCCATCCTTGACAAACACCATAACACCAGCAATGCCAGTCACATGTAGTGGCCATCCTTAACACACCATAACACCAGCAGGTCAGTAACATTATGTGGCAGTTGTAGTGACTATCCTTAACACACCATAACACCAGCAGTGTCAGTAACATGATGTAACAGTTGTAGTGGTCATCCTTAACATATACCATAACACCAGCAGTGCCAGTAAAATGGTGTAGCAGTTGTAGTGACCATCCTTAACATAAACCATAACACTAGCAGTGTCAGTCACATGATGTAACAGTTGTAGTGGCCATCCTTAACACATACCATAACACCAGCAGTGTCAGTAAAATAGTGTAGCAGTTGTAGTGACCATCCTTAACATAAACCATAACACTAGCAGTGTCAGTAACATGATGTAACAGTTGTAGTGGCAATCCTTAACACATACCATAACACCAGCAGTGTCAGTAACATGATGTGGCAGTTGTAGTGACCATCCTTAACACACACCATAACACCAGCAGTGTCACTAACATGATGTAGCAGTTGTAGTGACCATCCTTAACACACCATAACACAGCAGTGTCAGTAACATGATGTAACAGTTGTAGTGGCCATCCTTGACACACCATAACACCAGCAGTGTCAGTAACATGATGTAACAGTTGTAGTGGCCATCCTTAACACATACCATAACACTAGCAGTGTCAGTAACATGATGTAACAGTTGTAGTGGCCATCCTTAACACACCCAAACACCAGCAGTGCCAGTCACATGTAGTGGCCATCCTTAACAAACCATAACACCAGCAGTGTCAGTAACATGATGTGGCAGTTTTAGTGACTATCCTTAACACACCATAACACCAGCAGTGTCAGTAACATGATGTAACAGTTGTAGTGGTCATCCTTAACATATACCATAACACCAGCAGTGTCAGTAAAATGGTGTAGCAGTTGTAGTGACCATCCTTAACATAAACCATAACACTAGCAGTGTCAGTAACATGATGTAACAGTTGTAGTGGCCATCCTTAACACATACCATAACACCAGCAGTGTCAGTAACATGATGTGGCAGTTGTAGTAGTCATCCTTAACACACCATAACACCAGCAGTGTCAGTAACATGATGTGGCAGTTGTAGTGACTATCCTTAACACACCATAACACCAGCAGTGTCAGTAACATGATGTAACAGTTGTAGTGGTCATCCTTAACATATACCATAACACCAGCAGTGTCAGTAAAATGGTGTAGCAGTTGTAGTGACCATCCTTAACATAAACCATAACACTAGCAGTGTCAGTAACATGATGTAACAGTTGTAGTGACCATCCTTAACACACCATAACACCAGCAATGCCAGTCACATGTAGTGGCCATCCTTAACATATACCATAACACCAGCAGTGTTAGTAACATGATGTAACAGTTGTAGTGACTATCCTTAACACACCATAACACTAGCAGTGTCAGTAACATGATGTAACAGTTGTAGTGGTCATCCTTAACATATACCATAACACTCGCAGTGTCAGTTAAATGGTGTAGCCGTTGTAGTGACCATCCTTAACAGAAAGGAGGCTGAAATCAAGGATCATCATGTTCTATATAATCACACACTCCCTTCTTGCAGTTCTGCACAACCACACATACTCATCCCAGCACTCACAGACCAGGAAAATATGTGCAGACATATATATGCTTCCGAAGATTGCTGCAAAATCTCATTCTTCCTGCTCGTCATTACTCATTAGAATTCCCTACCAGATTACAACATGGTCCACAGCCCTACTAATTACTATATTGACTCCTCCCAAGAACAGCTAACACCTGTTGTTCTCACATTACTTCTACACAAAATCTCATTTTACATGTACATATTTTTAATAACTACTGGTTTCATTTCTACTAAATATTCTGATCTTTCATTCTTTACATTATGTCCACACATGCCATCATGTAATATTCAAACCTTGAATGTATGCTAGCTTTAAAAAAAAATCTTGACTAGCTTATAGCACACAGTTGAATACTCTTCAATTCAACTGTTATATATAGAAAAGAGGAATACTTTTTAATAGTATAGCCAAATTTGAGATTAAACTATTTTTGCGAAATGTCATTTGATGTATATCAACAACGTCGGGTCAGATCCTGAAATCGACAAATGGATAAAGCATAGTACAAGTTAAATTTATATAAAGTTACCCTAAACAACATGATTTTTCTTGTCCGTTACGACATCCTTTTCTTTCATAATGTTTGTTTACATAACAGTGGAACACGTGCTTTCTACAAGTTATGTTAAGTTTTATTGGTTAACTTACCCGTGCGTGTAAAGAACCAGACGTTTGATTGGTTTACCGCATAAAATCTCTACCGTTCTTTCTTTCAAGGCATTTCTCCCAACTCCTGGAGCACCGTTTGATTAAACACAAGCGACATGTGGCAATGGTTAAAAGCATCGCCAATATAGCAATTGCGATTTTTTCTTTAACTGGCGACAAAAAACGGCGCTTGCGATTTTTCTGGCGACAAGTTTTCAAAGTTCACCGGTATCTTGGTCATCTGTAATTAACAGGTGATAACACATTGAAGCCAGTGACGGATCGGCGAGTGTCACTGAATAAACACAGTTATATTAACGGACTGGTCTTAAAGAATGGTAAAAGCTTGGTATGGATGGAATAATTCCTGAGATTTTTGAATAATATGAATATTTTTACACCTCTTTTATGTAATCTCTTTAATAATATTTTCATAAGTGGGTTATATCCGAAATGTTGGTCGGAATGTTCAGTTGTACCAGTACCCAAAAAAGGTAATCTTTCAGATGTCAATAATTATAGAGGTATTACATAATGAATACAATTGGTAAAATTTTTCAAACATACTAAATGGAAGATTATTGCATTGGTCAGATGTAATGAATATTTTTTTGTGAAAAATCAATATGGATTCCGAGAAAAAAGAAGTACCATTGATAGTATTTTTACTTCAATCTTTAATCTCTAAAACTATTTCTAGTGGTAAAAATTGTTTGTGCCTTTGTTGATTTTAGTAAGGCTTTGATATCATGGAACGTAGTCTTTTATGGCTTAAGTTACAGTCATATGGTATAAGTTCAAAATTTTTAAAAATTTTGCAATCATTGTATGTTAATGTTAAAATATGTGTTAAAACAATAATTTTGTACAGTGACTTTTTCGATTCATACTCTGGTGTTAAACAAGTGAACCTCTATCCCCAACCTGTTTTATTTTTTTATTAATGATCTTGTTGAAAGCATTTTACAGCAGACCTTAACAGTGTTACCTATGGTGAAAATTTATTATATTCTTTATTGTATGCTGATGATGCAGTTTTTATTTTGTAAATCTCAGCTTGAGTTACAAAATTGCTAAATTCTCTATATAATTTTTGCAAATGTGGAAGATGAAAGTTAATATTGATAAAAACCAAGGTCATGATTTTCAAGAGGGTAGAAACCATTACAATAGACCTGACTTCTATATGGTAATGTCAGACTTGATATTGTAATTCATATAATATTTAGGTGTCGATTTCTATTGTAATGGTAAATTTAATATTTTAATTGATAAGCTATATGAACGGGGTAATAGAGCTATGGGTGGTCTTTTTGGTTTATTTTCTGAAATTGATTTAGATGTTAATAGAAAACTTATGCTTTTTGACTCACTGGTTGTTTCTGTATTATCATATGCTAGTGAAGTTTGGGGTTACTGTGATGCAGTTACTTTGGAAAAGATCCATTTAAAATTTTGTAAAAAAATTCTTGGTGTTAAATTGTCTTCACCATCAGTGTGTATCTATGGAGAATTGGCTAGACTTCCTCTTTATTGCAAGCGTTACGAATATATTTTAAACTATTGGTCAAAAGTAATTAGTGATAAAGACAGTTTGCAATATAGGGTATATCAAATGTTGAGACATGATGTTGAACATAATAATACATATAATGGAATGAATTGGGCTTTTCATGTAAAAACAATTTTATGTAATTTAGGTTTTTCAGAAATATGGTATACACAGGATTTTAATACTCCCAATATTCCCCTAATTAAACAAAGAATTTATGATCAGTTTATTCAAAAATGGGAAACACAAAGGAATTCAGTACTGAAGTTATCTTTTTATAATTCAATCAAATGTACTTTTGTTTTTGAAAATTATTTGTTAAACATAAAGGAACCAAAATATAGAATTTCTCTTACACGTTTAAGAATTAGTTCACATAATTTACATGTTGAAACTGGAAGATATTTTAATATTAATAGAAATGCTCGTCTATGTAGCAATTGTACTATGTCGGTAATTGAAGATGAATATCATTTTCTACTGGTTTGTCCTAAGTATAGACATCTAAGATTAAAGTATTTTTCTAGTTACTACTGCCATTGGCCAAATATATCTAAGTTGTTTTCTTTAATATCTCCAAATAGTATTAAAAAACAGTATAATATCGCTAAATACATTTATTTTGCTTTAAAAGAGCGCATTTAATTATCTGGTTATCAAAGTTTAGTATGTTCTTCCGCTGCTTGTGTGATTTATTCATGTTTTAAATTTATATATACACATGTTGACTTATCATAATTGCCATATTGTCACATGTTTTATATGCTGTTTTGCAATAAGTATTTTGTACATGTACTTTATGCAATAAAGTTTATGTTCTGTTCTGTTCTGTTCTGTAAAGAATGAGTTGATTAAGATCGTTGTCTTAGGTGCGAATGTAAGACCTTCTAATTATGGGCAGGTAGATCCAGGTAATGTTGGAGCATGTCGACACTGCCCGAGGATATACCCAGGTGCCCTCCCGATGTCGTCAGACAGTACAAACACCGATGGACTCGAATTATTGTAAAATCCAAAATAAAATATAAAAGTTACTTTTTGTGATGTTTATTCAATATTTTTTAAAAAGTTTATTGATTAATAATCGTGATTTAATTGCGGAGGCCATCTTTTTGTATTTTAATTACACGACTTATATATATCGGTTATTCCTATATGTTAGTTTAAACAGTATTTATTTGATAAATTTAAATACAATAGATATAACATTATAAATAATTAATTAATAGGATTCTGGAACTAGAGAATATCTCTAATATTAACCAGTCTCCTTAAACAACTTAAACGTCTAATAAAGGTGTATAATTAATTACATAATAATAGTAGTAGTAAAAATAAGGTAATAATATAATAATAATAATAATAATAATAATAATAATAATAATAATAATAATAGGAAATTGTGGAATATTCCTATATGTTCGAGGTTCATGATCATAACGATATACACCCACTCAGTCAAAAAATATGAATTTCTGTAACCCTAGTCAGAGACATATATTATATGTCATATTATATGTCTCTGCCCTAGTTAAGAATATTTCGCCTCGGTCAGGAATATTCCTCATTTTTTCATACGAGTATGATGTCGGGAAAAACAGAAAAATAAATAGCGGTGCCTCATAGATCATAATCACGACTAAAGGAACAAAATAGTTTTTTTTTTTTTTTTTTTTTTTAATATTCTAAATTGGATTTCAAATTTTAACATAATTCTCATCTTGGAAAAACAATAAATGCATCACCATAGCGTCAATTTTCCAATCTATTTCAACACTCTATGTAAAGTCCACTGAAAGGAAAAAAACGGACATATTATATGAAGCGTGTCTGTTAACCGACCTTTGACCGGGCTATATGTATATTGCTACAATTGTTATTTCCAGCATCTAAAAAACACAGATCTTTATTGCTCTATAGATTGTTGAGGTGTTTTTTATGCAAAAGACCAGACATTGCCGGCTGACTGTGATGCTTTTATAAAAAGTGTATACTTTTTTAAATGTACTGTACATTTAATGCTATTTTTATGTTTTTTATCTAAAGCATAATTAATTGATTTAATATGTATTAAATAATGAAAGTGTCTCATAAGTCAGTAATGGCTGGGCATTAATAGTTTTAGTGAAAAAATATTTTCCATTTTTATGTATGTATATATTAGATGTGTATTAATGTGTGACACTATAATAAGTTATTTTATTATTATTATTATGATTCCCCACCACCGAAGCTTAATACCTCTTCCGTCTTTTGGATTTGTAAATTGAGGACTAGCAATATGAACTTTCCGGTTGAAACTGGAAGATGGTCTGGGTTAAACAGAAATGAAAGAAACTGTCCTCTATGTACCTCTGGAATTGGAGATGAAATGCATTATTTATTTCAATGCGATTTTTTTCAAACCTATCGGATTAAATATATACCAATGTATTATATAAAGTACCCTAACATAGAAAAACTTCAAGGTTTATTGACGTATTGTAACAAAAGAGTATTAGAAAATATTTCAGTGTTTTTAAAAATCATATATAAAACTTTAAATAACCATAGATAATCTAATATTATATAGAAACTTAATATGTAATCTTTGTCATGCTCTGTTTGTTAGTATGTCATTGTCACGTTAATTTTATGTATGTTGTATTATCACCTGATGTACCACATATGTGGCTCAGTGAATAAAAAATTGAAATTGAAATTGAAGGTTTTCGTTCTGTTTCTTCTTATTATGATTCCCCACCACCGAAGGTTTTCGTTCTGTTTATTCTTCTTCTTCTTATTATTATTATTATTCCGTCAGCTGAAGCATATCTCGGGAACGGCTTGATGGATTTAGATGAAATTTGGTACCAATAATCTGTTGCCTGTGTAGATAATCAAGACGTGTTCATATTCGTTATCTTGAAGGTTGGTGGGTGGGTGTACATTGCTTAATTGAATACGTAGTTAAATACCCGGGGAAACTAATTCTGAATGGACATAAGCTGGTTACGACACTTTAATCATACCAAGCAAATGCTTTCACCTATGAGTTAATCCGATTAGTGACCATTTGATACTTTAGTTAAGTCTGTTTTATGTTATGCATCAGAAGTATGGGGGTTTAATGATTGTGTTAATATAGAAAAAGTACACTTAAATTTTTGTAAAACTATTCTAAATGTTAAGAAGTCAACTATTAATTCTGTTGTATATGGTGAACTAGGCAGAATGCCGCTTATATATTATAGATATGAAAGTATACTCAAATATTGGTTAAAAATTATTCAGGATAAAAATTCTTTATTATATTATACTTATAAAATACTTTTGCATGATGCAGAAAATGGTAATAATTATAATGGTATGAATTGGGCCAGTAATGTTAAAAGATTATTATGTAATTTAGGTTTTGTAAATTTTTGGTACAGTCAAGATTATTTTATACCTGAATATAATATAATTAAACAAAGGCTGCATGATCAATATCAGCAAACTTGGATGTCATCTACTAGAGGCTATACAAAGTTAAACTCTTATAATTTATACAATTGTGTTTTTGAATTTGAAAATTACCTGTCAGTTCTTAAGGATTCTAAATATCGTACAGCACTCACACGTCTCCGACTTTGTTCTCACAATTTAGCTTTTGAAAAGGGTAGATATACTGGTCTATGTAAAACAAGTAGAATATGTAAATGTTGTTGTATGAATTCAATTGAAGATGAGTATCACTTTTTACTTGTATGTCCCGCATATAGAAATTTAAGATTCAAATATTTAAATAAGTACTTTTGTCATTGGCCAAATATATGTAAATTTACTCTACTTATATCATGTCGTCTCAGTAACAAAAATATTATAAATCTATCAAAATTCATATATTTTGCGTTTAAACATCGGGAAAAATTGTTAAAAAATTTATAAATTGTCAAATGTCCATTAATATAATGATTTACTTGTATAATATATTATGATATATAAATATATATATATATTATAATATATTTATATCATACGCAGAAATCGAGGCCCGATCTGACGGGTTATCTGCCCCTACATTAGAAGTCGTCCTATACTGACCATCTCAGGTGTGATATATAGTCATGGTGTCAATGAAACTGTCGCTAACTTTACAAAGACATTACATGATGTTTTTTCACCGTTTTGTAAACGTGCTGTAATTAAACGACCAAACAATAAAACTTTTAATAACAAAAGTAATTCTATAATGATAAGTACCAGAGATAAACCATGGTTTACATACGAATGTAAAAGTTACTACCGGGAATACGTAACCGCACTCTCGAATTTTAATAAATGCAAAACCAGAGAAACTCACGATCGCCTTCGATCGAAAAAGAAAGAGTATAAAAAGTTTGAACGGAAACTCAGACTTGAATATTTTCGCCAGGAAGGGAATATGTTAGATTCACTGAGGACAATGGACCCCAAAAAGTTTTACTCACTTTTTTCAAAATCTAAACCTAAAGGACGTGGTGTGACTTTAGACAAATTCTACGATAACTTTAAAGGGTTAATAGATACTCCATGTCCTAACGTAGAGGACACCGATAATTTTATGAACAATTCTACTAATGAATGTGTGTTTGAATCTCTCGACAGTCATATCACCAAAGAGGAGATAGAAACGGCTTTATCCAAGCTTAAAAGAGACAAAAGTCATGGACTGGATGGTCTACTAAACGAGTATTTTATTGAGTGCAAGGAATTATTATTACCGTCTTTGACTAGGCTGTTTAATATTGTGTTAGAAACTGGTTGTTTTCCCGAATCATGGTCGTGCGCAGTTATAGTGCCAATTCTAAAGAAAGGTGATAGCAGTGTTCCAAGTAATTATCGCGGGATAAGTCTAATCAGTAACTTGGGCAAATTGTTTACATCAGTTATCAATAATAGGTTATTAAAATGGTCATCAGAATATGATACAATAACCGATGCACAGTTTGGCTTCCGACCAGGGCTGGGAACAGTCGACGCAATCTTCGCCTTACAGACAATTATTACAAAATCATTACAGTCAAAGAGTAAACTTTACTGTTGTTTTGTTGATTTTAAGTCTGCGTTTGATTCAGTACCAAGGTTGAGTATGTGGCTAAAACTATTCAAAATGGGAATCAGGGGTAAGATTTTATCTGTGCTGAGGTCAATGTATGCAAATGTCAAATCATGTGTATTGTCGGATAATATGCTTTCTGATTTTTTTGATAACAAACATGGTTTAATCCAAGGTGAAGTGTTATCACCTATTTTGTTTTCACTGTACATGAACGATTTTGAAAATTGGTTTATAGAAGATAACATTGTACCGTGTGAGTTTAGGGACCTTGCACTTTTTCTGTTAATGTACGCAGACGATATGGTATTATTCGCAGAAACTGCGGAGGGTCTGCAAGAGATGTTAGATTCGTTATCTAGATACTCACACAATTATGGTTTAACTGTTAATACTGATAAGACAAAAGTCCTAGTATTTCGTAACGCAGGTATTGTTAAAAACAAATGGACATATAACGGTAAAGAAGTTGAACTTGTAGATTGTTTTAATTACCTCGGGTTACTTTTAAATTATAATGGAAAATTTAATGGTGCACAAACCAAGTTAGCTGAACAAGGTCGTAAAGCTCTCTTTAGCTTGCAACAAAAAACCAAGACACTTTATTTAAATGTCCAGTCAATGTTGTCACTTTTTGACACATACGTAGCCAGTGTTATGTTTTATGGCTGCGAGATATGGGGTAATATCAAAGCCTTATCAATCGAAAAGGTACATACCGATTTTTGCAAGCGTTTGCTTGGTGTGAAAAGCACAACAGTTAATGCAGCTGTATATCATGAACTTGGCAGATACCCTTTACAAGTTTATAGAAAAGTACGCATTTTTAAATACTGGCTAAAATTATTGTATAGCTCTAATTGTATTTTACAAGAAAAATATAATTTTCTCTTAGATTTGTGTAACACTAAACCTTCATTTAAATATAATTGGTTGTTATGTGTAAAGCAAGAATTATTTAACTTGGGTATGTGTGATATGTGGTTCTCTCCATATAAGTTTGACTCGTCTTACACATTAACATTATTCAAACAAAGGCTAATAGACCAGTGTAAGCAGGATATACTGTGTAAGATACAGTCTACTAGTAAATGTTATGTTTACCAGTATATAACGGATCATCATTGTTTACAATTTTACCTGTTTAAGGGAATCCCTACATCCCTTAAAAATTATATAACAAAAATTCGCTTATCTAGTCATAATCTTGCTGTAGAGGTCGGGCGCTATAGGAAAGTTGACAAACATAACAGGTTCTGTTTTTATTGTAAAGACTGTATAGAGGACGAATACCATTTTATTTTACAATGTCCTCTATATAAATTAATCAGAGTAAAATATATAAAACCGTATTACTGGCAAAAGCCGAGTATGTTTAAATTAATACAGTTATTAAGTGTCAATAATGTAAAAGAGCTTTGTAATTTTGGTATGTTCTTAAGAAAATCATTTTCACTGCGTTCTAACCAGCAATCTTAATCATATTGTACTATTCTCCTTGTACTATTCTCCTTGTACTATGTTATGAAATGATATATAACATGTTGTAAAATACTGTACATTTTGTACCACTGTTTACATGTTTTAGATACAATGTACACTGATGGATATTAATATTCAAAGTAATAAAGTAATAATAATGATATACTTCACAGTTATAAAGGTAGTTCAGTCGAGCGTGACCTGTTTGATAATTCCAATTTGGGAGAGCAATAAGCAACAAAAATCCAATCGGGGTTTTATATGTCTCTGGCTAAACGCAGACGGATTATAATCAGTATTTAGACACTAATGACCTGAATGCATCTCGTAATGAAATGATGAAAAAAAATTAACATGCATATGTACTAGCTTATTGAAAATTTGCACGAAATCATAATTTTATAAATGTTTCAAGTATTTGTTTTAAATACGTTTTGTCGGGGTCTTATATGCTTACTCCAAGTTTAAGTAAAAATTAAATTACCGTTTTTAAATATTCCATTCTAGCTATAATAATGTTTTAAATAAATAAATAAATAAATAAATAAATAAATAAATAAATTTATAAGATATTTTCTCAGCATCAACAATGCAATCTAGCAGAGATTAAATAATAAATCTTCGTTTTTTAAAACATTTCATTTTAGCTTGATTATAAATAAATAAATAAATACTAAGATTTTTCATATGTTTATTTTTTATAACTAGATGATTTAATATTCATCTAATTGAACCGACAAATCCAATGCTGAATAGTTAACTGCAATATTTTATTTATTTTATTTTATTTTATTTATCGACCTGAACTGTGAAAAGAATGCAACATAAACCTGGCACTGGTAAGGACAAAGCCATGTGTAACGTTTTGGAGAGAGAGAGAGAGAGAGAGAGAGAGAGAGAGAGAGAGAGAATTATCACTCTCAAGTCACAAATATTGTTCAATAATTATGATCAATATACAATAATATTACTTTTTTATTTTAACAATCAGGACATGATTGGGACATGGTCAAAATGCGATATAATATGCTAAAAGTTCACGAGAACTTAAAAAAATCTGAACATAACGATCCTATTCAACAGTAGGGACTCAAGCGTGACGGTTTACCTACTTGTTTCATTAATCAATTAATTTCCCAATCAACAAAAAATCGAACCTAACCCATCACTTTACCTAGATCATGTTATTTGTGTCATGGCAGGCAAATAACATCACAGCTTTATTTAACTGCGTGTTGTTATCATTATTATTATTATTTATTATTAATATTATAATTATTATTAAAGGTGATGTAGTTGAATGATAATTTTTATCACAAACCGTTTGAAAATCTAATAAATATTAGTTATAAATTTATTTTTCGTCACTCTGTTTTGTTTATTTGAATATAATTAAAACAATTTTAAATCCGTTCAATAGACAATTATTTAAATGTACATGTTCATTTTAACTACGTCATCTTCAATGTTGTTTCTTAATAATAACATGGCTGGGAATAATCATGTTGGAGTTAAATGTTTTATGGCATTGATCACTTTTGAAACTTGAATAAAATAGATATTATTATTATTATTATTATTATTATTAGTTAAATGAAATATAATAAATAAAAATGTGCATATTTTTTCTGAACTTTTGTTATTTTAACGTCTCATACTCTATTAGTTAAATAAATAAGAATTATAATAACATGGAAAATAAAAATGTGCACGTTTCATTACTTCCTTTTTTTCTAACTTGATTTAATTCTTTAATAATATTTTAAATAGAAAAGGGCATAATGTTGTATTAGATCCAGTAGGCTAGTATTTGACCATGATAGTCTATACATATTCATAGTATATACATACCGGTAGTCTATCATATTGGCCATTATCCACTGACTGAAATATTGATACAAATATTGTACCACCTAAATTTCAAATTAAAAGTGGAATGGATTTTTTAAAGGTACCACAAAGATTTTTATAACTGAATTTTCATTACGATGTGAACTTTATCATGAAAACCAGACATTTTCACTTTTCTATATCTTTAATAAGAAAAAAGCTGTTTATAAAAACAGTGCTGTGCACTTTCTAATGAGTTTCATAGGGAAATTAAGTAAAATGTCACCATATTTTAAATCAAAAAGTGGAATGGATTTTTTCAAGATATTTTAATCATTTTTAGCTCACCTGACCGAAGGTCATGTGAGCTTATGGCATAGCGCAGCGTGTGTTTGTGCGTGTGTGCGTGTGTGCGTGTGTGCGTCGTTAACACCTATTTTCGACTTCTCCTCTGAAACTACTGGACAGTTATTAATGAAACTTTGTCAGAAGTATATATGGGCCGGTGCAATTCAGATTTGTTCGTGGCGTTGCCATGGCTACCATAACTAGGTCAAGGTGACCTAGGGGTGCAAAAATCTTAAAAAATCTTCTTCTCCGAAAGTACTGATTGGAGAAAAAATCTGATGTGATATTTGGCTTCTCTAGGATCTTAAGCCTATAGTTTGTTCATTTTATGAAATTCGGATAAAAAATAGGTTACGCGTTTTTGCGTTTAATTTTGAAAAAATCGTAAAATAGCTTCAAATTGTTATAACTTGACTATTTGACCAGATAATGACATGGGGTTTTCAGTTTTGACATCTTCTTGTTACTATCTTCAAAATGAGGTCAAGGTCAATTGTGAAGGTCGTGACCTAATTTTTTTCACCTCTGATTATAATTATTATCTCGAAAACTATAAACTTTTTGTATAGGCATGTATATTAGAATGTTGTAGGTATTGATACAACGATCATTTTGATGTATAGAAAAAGGTCATGGGTTGAAAGGTCAAGGTCACAGATGCAAAACAATACCGAAATGGTTAATTATCTCGAAAACTATAAACATTTTGTATAGGCATGTAAATTAAAATGTTGTAGGTATTGATACAACGATCATTTTGATGTATAGAAAAAGGTCATGGGTTCAAAGGTCAAGGTCACAGATGCGAAACAATACCAAAATGGTTTATTATCTCAAAAACTATAAACATTTTGTATAGGCATGTATATTAGAATGTTGTAGGTATTGATACAACGATCATTTTGATGTATAGAAAAAGGTCATGGGTTCAAAGGTCAAGGTCACAGACGTAAAACAATACCGAAAGGGTTAATTATCTCGAAAACTATAAACTTTTTGTATAGGCTTGTATATTAGAATGTTGTAGGTATTGCTACAACGATCATTTTGATGTATAGAAAAAGGTCATGGGTTCAAAGGTCAAGGTCACAGATGTGAAACAATACCGAAATGGTTAATTATCTCGAAAACTATAAACTTTTTGTATAGGCTTGTATATTAGAATGTTGTAGGTATTAATACAACGATCATTTTGATGTATAGAAAAAGGTCATGGGTTCAAAGGTCAAGGTCACAGATATGAAACAATACTGAAATGGTTAATTATCTCGAAAACTATAAACTTTTTGTATAGGCATGTATATTAGAATGTTGTAGGTATTGATACAACAATCATTTTGATGTATAGAAAAAGGTCATGGGTTCAAAGGTCAAGGTCAAAGATGCGAAACAATACCGAAATGGTTAATTTTCTCGAAAACTATAAACATTTTGTATAGGCATGTATATTAGAATGTTGTAAGTATTGATAGAACGATCATTTTGATGTATAGAAAAAAGGTCATGGATTCAAAGGTCAAGGTCACAGATGCGAAACAATACCGAAATGGTTAATTATCTCAAAAACTATAAACTTTTTGTATAGGCTTGTATATTAGAATGTTGTAGGTATAGATACAATGATCATTCTGATGTATAGAAAAAGGTCATGGTTTCAAAGGTGAAGGTCACAGATGCAAAACAATACTGAAATGGTTAATTATCTCGAAAACTATAAACTTTTTGTATAGGCATGTATATTAGAATGTTGTAGGTATTGATACAACGATCATTTTGATATAAAGAAAAAGGTCATGGGTTCAAAGGTCAAGTCACAGATGTGAAACAATACTGAAATGGTTAATTATCTTGAAAACTATAAACTTTTTGTATAGGCATGTATACTAGAATGTTGTAGGTATTGATACAACGGTTATCATGATGTAAAGAAAAAAGTCATTGGGGTTTAGTATTTATGTTTTCTTTAAATCTATCAGCTAGCCATTAATTATCAGGTGAGCGTATCAGGCCCATGGGCCTCTTGTTATATTTGAATATTCGTGACAGTATGTATTTTTCACTGAAAACCAGACATTTTCAGAAAATAATATTGTTATTGGTGAAATTTAAATTTGAAAATCGGGTATATCTAGTTCCCATTGTAACTTAACGGGCTGGCGATCGCACAGGTGACTTAATACAGGTGATGCGACCATCGTCTTAAACGCATCAATGGTTTACGGTCGGACCTCGATTTCTGTACAAGTATGTGCTATATGACTACGGTAATCAATTATAATAACAGTATCTATTAATAATACTATTACATGAATATGTATTATATATTTGTAATAAGTTATTATAATAATATGTTTACTACTACTATATGTAATAACTTTTCGGTCCTTCCGACCAGATTATTTATTTTCATATTTCGACTATTATAATGTCTTGCCATGTGACATATGCATGTATTTGTTTATGTGCTATAAGTATTATTTGTATACTTTATGCAAATAAAGTTTATTGTATTATATTATTATCAAAAACTTGGCAATTTTTAAAACCACAGCTTGTCACGTCACATGCTGTTATTAAAACCTTACACAATGAGCTGAATGGTGTATACAATTTGCCTTGATAGATCGAAGAAGGTTAAGCGTGTAGAAATGGCTTCGGGGTATTCTGTTAATCACTGACTGTGGAAGTAGAAGACTGCCCACTTTTTAAGTTAACACCAATGAAATTTCTCCTTTTACTGACTGACACTTTTCTAATGACCGGTATGTCGTTTTTTCCTTTAACCGGACTTTATATAGTGTGTTGAAATATATTGGAAAATTGACGCTATGGTGATGCATAAGATGAGAATTATATTAAAATTTGAAATGAAATTAAGAGCATTTTTTGAAAAACTATTTTGTTCCCTTAGTCGTGATCAGGATCTATGAGGCATCAATATTTATTTTTCCCGAAATCATACTCGTAAAATTAAGGCAAAAATTGTAAATAAAATTAAGTTATTATAACTACCATTTTGTATATATTATAGGATAATATTTTGTTGTAAACATTTCAATTCAATGTACCATTTCCATGAACATTGCCAAATTTACAAAAATTCATATATTTTGACTGAGTAGATATATCGTTATGATCATGAACCTCAAACATATAGGAATAACCGATGTAAGTCGCGAAATTAAAATACGATGTGTATTGCGCATTGAATCACGATTATTAATCAATAAACTTAATAAACTTAATAACTTATTAAATAAACATCACAAAGAGTAACTTTTATTATATTTTATTTTGGATTTTACAATAATTCCTAGTCCATCGGTGTTTATACTGTCAGACGACATCGGGAGGGCACAGTAGTAGTATAAGTAGTATAATAATTTATTAAAGTGTCACATACCAACATACAGATATCACACATAAGAATAAATATTATGTACATTATATAAAAAACATGTATTAAAATGTATGGTACCCTGCCTATAAAGGCATACGAGACACTGTCAAAATAGCTATATACAGTAAAAATCACAAGTATCACAGAAGAAAGCTAATAAATTAATCAACATAAAACAGATTTCCGTCGTTTAAACATTAAATTTAAAGTTTTTGGCTAAACTAATTTGTACATCATCATCATTCATAATCAATAAAAATTTACTTAAATTGTCCAAGCTGTAAAAAAGATTGTTTTTGTTATACATATAGTTAAAAATCCTCATGCAGTGACGCCTATAGTGCAATATTCACAACCGATGCAACCGATGCAACCGGCTATGGCATCTTTGAATGGCAGCTATCAGCTCCCGATGATGAAGTACAATGCATCACCCATATGCGGGTACCCCCCACCCATGTCGCAAGTTGGTGAAAATTGTCAAAATCAGTTTGAAACATTGGATTACTCGAGCAAGATAGATCAGATAGCAGCTAAACTGGACTTAGTGTGTGGAAAATTAAGAAAACTGGATGATATAGAGTCGAGAATGACTAGTTTTGAATCGTCTATTGGAACAGTGTTAAAGGAAGTTAACAAATCAAAATCTCAAACATCAGAAATGGATAAAGGATTAGAGGTCATGAATAGTTTGTTTGAAGAAAATAAGAAGGAATTTTGTGATATGAAAAAAGTCGTGAACAATCTAGTGAAAGAAAATTCATCATTGAAAGATGATGTTTCATTCGTTGCGTCGGATCTACATGACCTAAGAGAAAGACATATCGAACTTCAGTCTCGAACAATGAGGGATAATCTGATATTCACTGGTATACATGAGGATGATTCGGAAGATACGGAACAAGTTTTATCTAACTTCATTAAAACTAATTTGGAAATAAATACAAAAAGTATCAGTTTCGAGCGTGTACACAGAATGGGAAAGAAATTACGCGGAAAGTCGAGACCAATTATTGCTAAATTTTCGAAATTCAAGGATAGAGAACTAGTGAGAAAACAGGCACCCATTGTACTGAAACGGTCGGAAAATAGAAACTTTGGCGTCAATGAACAATATCCGAAGGAAATAAATGATAGACGGAAAGAACTATATCCGCATTTGAAATCAGCACGCAGGAGTGGACGGAAAGCTAGCCTAATCTACGACAAACTTTATATAGATGGAAAATTATTCAACCCGGAGGAAAAAACGCGGGAATACAGGAGCCCAAGTCAGAGAGGATTATCAGCTGATTCAGACGAATTTACACCCCGTTACGGATCACAGGATTTTGGAAAGGCGAAGGGAAGTAACTCTAAAGTCTCTAACGCACGAAGATAGGACAACCACGGAGGAACAAGCGAGAATGGACAATTAAGTGACAATGTAAATAATAGTGACTCTCTCAGTGGAAGAACAGATCTACCTAAAAACAGTAAGTGTAAATTACTTTCATTAAATGTGTGTGGAATTCTTAGACGCTTAAATTATCCTGAATTTAAAAACTTAATAACTCAGTATATTTTGTGTTTTACTGAAACAAAAACTGACAATTGTGACAATATCGAACTTGATGGTTACGAGTTTAAATCCAAGAACAGGAGAAAATTATCAACCACCCGTTCAGGTGGTATAATCTTGGGTTTTAAAGATTATTTAGCAGACTATATTACTCCAATAGAAACTAATTGCGATTATGTGTATTGGTTTATCTTGAAGGGTTGTTTATTTAATTTTGAAAATGACTTATTATATGGGATTGTGTATATACCACCGGAAGGCTCAAACTATAGTTCACCTGATGCATTCAGTGAAATTGAATCTGAATACATTGATTTATCTAGTAAATATAAACATGTATGTTTAACTGGTGATTTTAATAGTAGAGTGTCTAATCATTATGATTTTATACAAGATGTGGAATTGTCAGATATTGAAATTGATATTTTTGGTGAAATTAATGAAAT
The DNA here is from genome assembly GCA_021292105.1 of Anadara kagoshimensis. Lineage (NCBI taxonomy): Eukaryota > Metazoa > Mollusca > Bivalvia > Arcoida > Arcidae > Anadara > Anadara kagoshimensis. The sequence continues at coordinate 331,023 of CM037860.1, read as the reverse complement.
TTCTATGGTAGATCAGCTTAACTTGCTAAATCTGTCTTTAGAAAGAGTAAACAAGGATACTAAAAAGAATAGTTACGGGAATTACCTATTAAATTTTTGTAAATATAATAATTTGGTTATATTTAATGGACGTGTTGGTGAAGATAAATTTAATGGTGATTTTACTACTAATAGATCAAGTGTTGTTGATTATTTTATTGGTTCTATAGATTTTCTTAATATTGTACAAAATTTTCATATTTTGGAATTCAGTAAACTTTTTTCTGATATTCATTGCCCATTGGTATGTGAACTTATTTTTAATAATTATGTTAGACATGATAATGTTACTGATTTTGTATCAGATCCTATTATTAAGCCATGGGATACTGAAAAGTCAAATGATTTTTGTAAAAGTTTTGATTTTGTTAAAATTGCTAATACTATTGATATTTTAAATAGAAATTGTAATAATGTAGATGCTAATTTTATCAATGAACAGTTTACGAATGTAGCTGATGTTATTATTGATGCAGCTAAAAAGACATTTAGTACTTTTTTACCCAAAAATTCAGATTGTGATTCAAATGTTAGTAATTGTAAAGAGTGGTTTAATCATGATTGTTATAAAGCCAGGAAAAAATATAGAAAGTCACAGAGGTTGTATAAAAAATATAGATCTAGTATTTTTAAACAGGAAATGTGTAATGAAGAAAAATATTATAAAAAAGTGTTAGATAAAAGTTATAGAAATCATAGAATATTATTACAAAGAAAACTTAAGAAACTGAGATCTTCAAATCCAAAAGTGTATTGGAAATTGTTGAATAAATCTAATAAGTCTAAATTTGGTGGTGTTAATATTCAAGAATTTTATCATTATTTTAAAGATATTAATGTTGATAGTAAAGAAACTGTTGTAACAGATAATAATGTATATGTACATAATGACATTAATACTGGTAAATTAAATGATGTTATTACAAATGAGGAAATTTTGTCATGTGTAAAATCATTGAAAAATAATAAATCTCCAGGTATTGATAATGTTTTAAATGAGTATATAATATATTCAATTGATTTTATGTTACCTATTTATAACAAATTGTTTAATTTGATTTTTGATACAGGTATTGTACCTGATGCTTGGACAATTGGCAATATTATTCCTATTTATAAAAATAAAGGTAGCAAAAATGATGTCAAAAATTATAGACCAATTACTTTACTTAATTGTATCAGTAAACTATTTACCTCTATATTATGTAAAAGATTGAATACATTTGCTGATGAGTTTTCTATATTGAGTGAAAATCAGTCTGGTTTTAGACATACATATTCGGTTTATTCATGATTGTCCCTTTTTTGAAAATCCAGGTAAGAATTTTGTTAAAAAAAGAGGGACAATCATGAATTCAGCCAAATAGGGAACAATAGGACTTAAGTTAAGCTTGGGGTATAGTTTATTCCAAAAAAGAAGGTAAAAGAAGAATTAAAAATATATCTTGCATTATCAGCGTTTTATTTTTAAAATTTATTCATAAATTAAACAAAATCACAGATAAATGTATCTAAATAAATAACTAAATAATACAAAATATAAACCCAAATAAAACATTTGAAAAAAGTCAACTAAAACATGCACATAAATAAATAAATAAATAAATAAATAAATAAATAAATAAATAAAATGAAAATCAAAATACATGTAAAAATACCAGAGAAAACTACTGTGAATTTTGAGAAAATGTCTAACAGACACATTTTTCAATGTTTCTTCTTGAAATTTTAAAGATAGTTTCTACCAGTATGGAACTTTAACATAATTATATTATAGGTTTTAAAGAATATTTTATATTTTTGGGGTAAAAAGAAGCTTAAAAAACAGTTTTTAGAGAAAACCTGTGAATTTTAAAAGAATAATCTAATAGACACATTTTTCAATGTTTCTTTTTAAAATTTTTGAATAAAGCGTCTACAAAGATGAAACTTTATTTTACATATATTCTGTTTTTTGAAAATATTTTACATTTTGTTTTGAAATTTTAGAGGAATAAGTACAACTTTAAAAACAAAATAAATAATAAAATCTCCTTTAAACCTCTATGAAATAGGCATACATGTTATGTGATGAGTTTGCAATAATGCAATATCTGCTTATCATTTAATTCAATCTTAGGATAAGCTTGAAATTTCTGATAAAAAAAATGCAGATATTTTTTTCCACTAATTCAAGACAATAAAAGTTATAAATCATTCCATTAAGTCCACCAGGTAAAATTCTTACAAGTAAAATTGGAATAGACTATAATTGTTTGTTTGAACAGCACATCAAACCCAGAAAGGGACAATAATGAATATCTGTTTTTAAGGAAAGGGACAATCATGAACAGACCACATATTCTACACTTGATAATATATTTGTACTTTATAATTTAATTGATATACTTTTTATGAAACGCAAGAAGTTATTTTGTGCATTTATTGATTTTCAATCAGCCTTTGATAAAGTATGGAGAAATAGTTTATGGCAAAAGTTGTTTAAATATAATATTACTGGTAAATGTTTGAGATATATTGTCAATATGTATAATACTACTAAGTCTAGAATTAAATTAAATGGTGGTTATTCAGATTTTTTTGTATGTAACACTGGTGTTAGACAAGGGGAGAATTTATCTCCTTTTTTATTTGATATTTATTTAAATGACTTGGAAGAATTTTTTATTGAAAATAACATCAATGGTCTTACAACTGTTACTGATGAATTAGAAAGTATTTTTGATGTTTATCTTAGATTGTTTTTATTACTTTACGCTGATGACACTGTTCTAATGGCTGAAGCTAAAGAAGATCTACAATGTCAGTTGGACTGTTTTTCAAATTATTGTAAATTGTGGAAGTTGACTGTAAATGTTCCTAAAACAAAAATAGTTATTTTTTCAAAAGGTAGACTTCCACAGAATTTGAATTTTACAATAAATGGTTCAGTTTTAGAAATTGTTAAAGATTTTAAATATTTGGGTATATTTTTCAGTAAGTCTGGTTCTTTTATTTATACAAAGAAGTATTTAGCAGAAAGGGCTACTCAAGCAATGTACTGTGTTATTAAGAAAGCACGTTTGTTTAATTTATCAATTGACTGCCAACTTGATTTGTTTGATAAAACAGTTATGCCTATTTTATTATATGGATGTGAGGTATGGGGATTTGAAAATTGTGATGTGTTAGAAAAAGTACATTTGAAATTTTGTAAAATTATTCTACATCTTAAAAAATCAACTCCAAATTTTATAGTGTATGGTGAATTGGCAAGATACCCCCTTATTATAAATATCAAAGCAAGAATTGTGAATTTTTGGACAAATATTATAACGGGCAAAGAAACTAAATATGCTTTTCTTGTTTATGGACTTTTATACTCATATTATTCTCAAGGTATAAATTCAAAATGGTTATGTAATTTAAAATCTATTTTTGAAGAATGTGGTTTATGCAATATATGGTTATCTCAGACTTTTTACAGTAAAACATGGTTAGTGAAATGTGTTAAACAAAGATTATTTGATCAATTTTTACAAAAATGGAATAGTGATATTAATAATTCTTCTAAAGGTATATCTTATAGATTGTTTATTAATAATTTTGATATTCAATATTATTTGTTATCTACAATTTCTACAAAAAACAAAATTTTATTGAGTAAATTTAGGACCAGTAATCACAGATTACCCATTGAAACAGGTAGATGGTCCAATATTCCAAAATCAGAAAGAATATGTAATTTGTGTCTTGAAGGCCTTGGGGATGAATTTCATTACATAATGATTTGTAAAAATTTTGCTGAAGAAAGAAAGAAATATTTACCTCTGTTTTATAGAAAAAATCCAAATGTGTTAAAATACAATTCATTATTTTCTACAAAAAAATTGTCATTGTTAAATAACCTATGCAAATTTATATGTGTCATTTTTGAGAGAGTCAATCCTCCAGGTTAGCATTTATATTTATATTATGTATAATGTATATGTATGTAACACGCGCATGCAACATGTTTATTTATAATTATGTTAACATGTTCTCTGTATTGTTATTTGACAATTGTGAGAAATAAAGAAATTTGTAAATTTGTACAAATACAAATACAAATATTTTATTAAAGTGTCACATGTCATAAAACAATATATTACATTTAAGATATTTACATATACATAAGATTATGACATCCAATCTATAAAAGACTTATGAGACACTATTTATGTTTAAAAATAAATATTATGCACTAAAACACAATAAAAGATTAATCATATAAAAATGAATTACGTCTACTTAAAATACTAAAACAGGTCTTGGCAACTAAAAATGACACGTCATTATTGCTAAATAAAAATAAAAACTTTTCATCATCAGACATATTATTAAAATCCACATTAAAACTAGCACATTCATTATATAAAATACGGCGTAGATCTGCATATAAAGGGCAAGTTAAAATCACATGTTTCTCATCCTCTACATCATCTAAGCAAATAAAACATTTCCTATCATTCACAGCCATATTCTCATACCGACCCGTTTCTATTTTCAGGGGTGCAACACCAAATCTAAATTTAGCGAATGCACTCTTATACCTTCGCTGGATATTGCTTAATACATACTTTTCTGTACCATAATGAGACTTAAATAACTTATATGTTCTCAGCTTTTTACCAGTGCTATAAGAACTAACTCTTTTATGCCACTCCTCTTTATAATCGTTAAAAAGTACATTTTCAATATATAAAATAGAATTTTTGTTAAAATACCTATCTAATTTGCAAAATTGCTCACAGTTTACACTTCTAAATTTTTCCATTACTTTAAAACACCAGTTCTTCTTATTATTAACAGCATTTCTAAAAGACCAATAAAAAACTTTATAATTCAGCCTATCATTCGACATATCTTTACATCTTGACCAATGTCGAAAAATACTGGTCCACTGTTTAACAATCATAGGCTTCCACCCCATATCACCATTTAAAGAATCATTAGGTGTATATTTTCCAACATTCATAAAAAATCTAATAGCTTTATGTTGAACACTATCAATACAAAAAAACTTCTGGTGCCCCAAATACTTGCACCATAACTAATAACTGGCCAAACCAGTGTATCAAAAAGCTTAGTAAATGTACTATATTGGAAACCACCATTCGCTTTGCTTTTAACAATAAGCAAGCTTAAAGCACGACTAGCTGATTTACTTACAGCTTTAGCCATTTCATTATAGTCTAAAAACTCTGTCAATAGAAGACCAAGATATTGGTAATGTGATGCAATTTGAACAATATTATTACCTATTTTAAAAGTATTCGTAGTTCTTGGAGTAGACATATTTCTAAAATGAACAACATTTGATTTTTCAAAATTTATAGATAAAAAATTGTTGCTACACCATGAACTGAGAACATCTAATAATACCTGTAGATCACTTTCATTCTCTGCCATGAGAACCACATCATCTGCATATAAAAGCACACATATTAAATCCTCATCTATTTTAATACCAACATTAAGTGTTTTCAGTTCATCAACCAAGTCATTGATAAAAATATTAAAAAGTATGGGTGACAATACACAGCCCTGTTTTAAACCTGATGTTACTGAGAACCAGTCAGTCATATGACCATTAAGTTTTACACAACATTCAACCTGTGCATATAATGACTTTAAAACATTAAGAAAATGTGAACTTATACCTAAATTACCAAGTTTATTAAACAATAACTTTCTATTTACTGTATCATATGCCTTCTTAAAATCAATAAAGGCTGTAAATGTAGGCAACTTGTTAAGTTTTCTATTTTCAATAATAGATATGAGGGTACCAATGTGATCAATTGTACTTCTTTCTTTACGAAAACCATTTTGTTCATCATTAATGATATTATTACAGTCTAACCAATATGTTAACCTATCATTTAGTATACTACAATATAATTTGTATACACATGATGCTAAAGTTATACCCCTATATGACAATGGATCACGTGGATCAGACGTTGAGCACTTCGGAATTGGAGTTATTATACCCTTACCCCACATTTTTGGGATTTTACCACTATTAAAACAAACATTAAAAATATTACATAACACTCTTACTGACAGATCATTTTTCAATACATCAACTGGAATTTGGTCTATACCTGATGATTTACCACTCTTAGCTTTTGTAATTGCATAATAAACCTCATCAAGTGTAATGATACTATCTAAGAAGTTGTCAAGAATATTATAGTTTGTGTTAGAACTAACCACATTTTCTGTTATTTTATTATTAAGAAGATTATCAAAACAACATTTCCATGTGTTTAAAACTACATTATTGTCTTTACAAATTGTCCCATCTTCTGTCTTTACTTCCATAGGAATGACTTTTTGTCGACTGTTTCCAATCCCGATTTTGCCAATTTTTTTCCAAAATTCACTTTGGTTTTCAGACTGAACGTTCAATAGTTCATCCTGGCATTTATACCAGTATTGTCTTTTTGCTCGTTGGATCTCCTTGTCGAACATCTTTCTTTTTTGAATGAAAGTGTCCCGCAAGGGTCGACAACCGTGGCAATTTTGTCTCTTAAATTTTAACCATACGCGTTCTGCGTCACATAAGTCATTCCAGAGAGTCGTTAAGTTATCACTCCACCATGGTTTTTTGTATTTTGTCGACACGCTCCTATATTACCTGGATCTACCTGCCCATAATTAGAAGGTCTTACATTCACACCTAAGACAACGATCTTAATCAACTCATTCTTTAAGACCAGTCGTTAATTACTGTGTTTATTCAGTGACACTCGCCGATCCGTCACTGGCTTCAATGTGTTATCACCTGTTAATTACTAGTGACCAAGATACCAGTGAACTTTGAGAACTTGTGGCCAGAAAAATCGCAAAGCGCCGTTTTTTGTCGCCAGTTAAAGAAAAAAATCGCAATTGGCGACGTTGGCGATGCCCAGCGCAAACCCTTCCATACGTGTTCATTAATTGTAACACGCGGCGACGCCGAATCAGAGGCCTGAGAGGGGTTCTACGAGTTTTCTTATTCAATGAAATTCATTGAAAATGTCACTTCCTATGCCGAGAAGGCCTTCCAATGTACGATTTTTTTCTCAGCTGAAAACTTTAATTTAAATCTACTTTAACTTTCAAAGAAATCTAAAAAAGTAATCAAGGTATGATTTTTTAGTTTACCAGGTCGGCGCTGTACAAATGTACTTCAAACACAACTGCCTTTAGAATGTAACCGTTCATCAAGACAATATATACACAATATTAAAAACGCATGTGACGCGAAAATCACAAAATTTACCTGTTGATTAATATCTCTTGTTTATTTATTGTTTTATTTAATTTTGTAATTCATATATGAAGGGCCGTAACTTTGATGTAAGACTATCTACACACAGGTACCCAACTCGACTAGTGTATTACGTCAAATGTTGTATACATGTGCCAAAAAGTATCCTTTTTGGCGACACAGTAATGAAATTGGCAACAAAATTTTACAACTGGCGATTTGCTTGGCGACAGACTTTTCCAACCCAGCGCTAACCCTGCTAGGGTCTTTTCACCAGATGTATGCCATAAATTATTTATGGATGGTGGGGAATCATACGTAACTGGTATCCCAGTTACAATCTCTAGTTATTATCATATTATGATTCCCCACCACCGAAGGTGGGGAATCATATTGTTTTCGTTCTGTTTCTTCTTCTTATTATTATTTTTATTATTATTATTATTCTTCTTCTCTCAAGACCATATGCTGACGCATATCTCGGGAACGGCTTGATGAATTTAGATGAAATTTGCTACCAATAATCTGTTGTCTGTGTAGATAATCAAGACACGTTCATTTTCGTTATCTTGAAGGTGGGTGGGTGGGTGTAAATAAATACGTAGCTAAATACCCGGGGAAACCAATTCTGAATGAACGTAAGCTGGTTACGACACCTTAATTATACCAAGTCAATGCTTTCACCTTTGAGTTAATCCGATTAGTAACCGTTAAAAACTTGACGATTTTTAAAACCACAGCTTGTCACGTCACACGCCTGTACTTAAAACCTTACACAATGAGATGAATGGTGTATACAATTTGCCTTGATAGATCAAATGGCTTGGGGGGTTTCTGTTAATCACTGACTGTGGAAGTAGAAGACTGCCCACTTTTTTAAGTTTATACTCCTTTTACTGACTGACACTTTCCTAATGACCGGTATGTCGAGTACAAAAATTTGTAGTTTTAGTCGGAAATGAATCTTCCGAGTAAGCCGCCACTCTGTTACTATTAACACTTTTCAAATAAGAGATGGACAATTATTTCAGGTATTGTTCAAGTTTAAGATAAAATATTTTTGTGTCTTTTTATTCGATTTAAACATCGGAATTATCGTAATTTGGACTGAAAGTTCACTTCGATTCAAACATGGGAATTTTCGTAATATTTCGTAATTTGGACTGAAAATTCGCTTCAAATTCAGCATATCGAATTAACTAACAAATTTACATAGAAATACATAGCGATCTGACGGGACCATTTGTATCATTTCGATTTAAGCGAAATTTCGATTCAACCGATTTCGAATTAACGAGAGTCGACTTTATTAACACCTAAATAATCTATAGAGCAATGAAGATCTGAGTCTTTTAGATGCTGGAAATAACAATATGAGATTTATTCCGTATAATACACCTAAACTAATATGTACCTCAATGTGTTGAAAAGTACGTTTTTTCAATAGAGGGGGTCTTTTAAATCGGACTATATATACAGCGTCGATCTATTTCAACACACTATACACAGAGTTAACATACATGCTTCATATAAAAATGTCCGTCTTTTACTATTTTGACTGAGTAGATGTATCGTTATGATCATGAACCTCAAACATATAGGAATAACCGATATAAGTCGCGTAATTAAAATACAAACAGATGGCCTCCTATGATGTGTATTGCGCATTGAATCACGATTATAAATCAATAAACTTTTTAGAAAAATATCAAATAAACATCACAAAGAGTAACTTTTATTATATTTTATTTTGGATTTTACAATAATTCCGAGTCCATCAGTGTTTATACTGTCTGACGACATCGGGAGGGCACCTGGGTATATCCTTAGGCAGTGTCGACCCGCTCCAATATTACTTGGATCTACCTGCCCATCATTAGCAGGTCTTACATTCGCACCTAAGACAACGATCTTAATCAACACAGTCGTTAATTACTGTGTTTATTCAGTGACACTCGCCAATCCGTCACTGGCTTCAATGTGTTATCACCTTTTAATTACTGGTGACCAAGATACCGGAGAACTTTGAAAACTTGTGGCCAGAAAAATTGCAAAGCGCCGTGTTTTGTCGCAAGTTAAGGAAAAAATCGCAGTCAGCGATCCCCAACGCAAACCCTCTCATACGTGTTCATTCATTGTAACACGCGGCGACGCCAAATCAGAGGCCTGAGAGGGGTTCTACGAGTTTTCTTATTCAATAAAATTCATTGAAAACGTCACTTCCTATGCCGAGAAGGCCTTCCAATGTACGATGTTTTTCAACCGAAAACTTTAATTCAAATCTACTTTAACTTTCAAAGAAATTTTAAAAAGCAATCAAGGTATGATTTTTTAGTTTACCAGGTCGGCGCGGTACAAATGTACTTTATACATAACTGCCTTTAAAATGTAATTGTTCCTCAAGGCAATGTATACACAACATTAAAAACGCATGTGACGTAAAAACCACAAGATTTACCCTTTTTGGCGACACAGTAATGAAATTGGCAACAAAATTTTACAACTGGCGATTTCCTTGACGACAGACTTTTACAACCCTGCTATGGTCTTTTCACCAGATATATGCCATAAATTATTATGGATGGTGGGGAATCATACGTAACTGGTATCCCAGTTACAATATCTAGTTATTATTATTATATTATTATTATTATTATTATTGACCCAACAAAGACAAAAATTCTACATTTTAGAAATCCGAGTGTTCCCCGTTCTAATATAGATTTATATTGTGGAACAAATCAAATCAAATATGACGATAAGTACCGTTATCTTGGATTATGGTTATGCGATAACCTCGATTGGAAATTAACAATAAGAGAGATAAAGAAGTCAGCCAGTAGGGCACTCTCTGTGCTCTATACAAAGTGTATGGATTACGATGTTTTTACTAAACTTTACGAAACTTTAGTGCAACCAGTGTTACTATATGGTGCTTCTATATGGGGAGTAAATGAAAATAAAGAGCTTGAAGTGATTCAGAATCGCGCATGTAGATGTTTCCTGGGAGTCACTAGAAATGCTTCGAATATTGCTACCCGAGGTGATATGGGCTGGTATTCTGTACACACTAAACATTGAAGTTTTTAGAATGTTTTTTAAGTTACATCATATAGATGATAATCGTATTGTTAACAAGGTTTTTATTGGTTGTCATAACAAAGCAAACTCTTGGAGTAACAGGTTTTTAGAATTTTTAATTCACTAAATGTGTGTGATAATAATTTTAATTTTTTATCTATTAAACAAAAGGTTAATATTGTAAAAGAAAAATTATATGAAGTTGATAATATTTTATGGTATAAAGAACTTTTTAATGATAATGGTAATAAGCTACGAACATATAGAACTTTTAAAACAGTACTAAATACAAGTGAATATGTTAAAAATGTTAAATATAGAGACAGGCGAAAAATTCTCGCAAATTTTGGATGTGGTTGTCTGCCCCTTGCGATTGAACTTGGACGATACGCCAGGCCAAAAATAGCTTTATGTGATAGACTATGTAAATTCTGTGATAGTAACAAAGTCGAATCAGAACAACATTTTTTAATGGAGTGTGACTTTTATTCTGATATAAGACATGATATTTTTACTTTTATGCAACAGTTAAATCCTTTTTTAGTTTTTTAAACGACGATGAAAAGTTTTTAATTATAATGTGTACTGGTGATGTTCAAAAACTTTTAGCCAAAACTTTATGTGATATGTTTAATAGACGAAAGCGTTTTATTAACTTATAACCAATAAACTTAATTTATAATTTTTGTTTTACTATGTTATATGTAAATAACTTCTAACTCGTGTCTCATAAGTCTTTTAAGGCTGGATGATTATTTTATGTAATATTTTAATATGTATATTATGTTTTATAACATGTGACACGTAAATAAACTATATGAACTGAACTGAACTGTATTACTTAGATTTGTTCACTTACAAGATTTCATGCTTGAGTGGACTTGTTTGACAGTCACTAATCGGATTAACTCATAGGTGATGGCATTGGCTTGGTATTATTAAAGTGTCGCAACCAGCTTATGTCCATTCAGAATTGGTTTCCCTTGGTCCTCAACGACCTATTTAATTACGCCATTTACACCCACCACCTTCCAGATAAAGAGAAAATGAACATGTCTGGCATATCTACACAGATAACAGATTATTGGTACCAAATTTCATCTAAATCCATCAAGCCGTTTTCGAGATCTGATCCAGCATATACTATGACAGTGGGTCTTGAGATAGACGGAATAATAATAGGAATAATTATAAGAAGAAACAGAACGAAAACAATATGATTCCCCACCTTGCCATGGTGGTGGGGAATCATAATAAGAAGAAACAAAACGAAAACAATATGATTCCCCACCTTGCTATGGTGGTGGGAAATTATAATAATGGTAACAGACAAACTAAATTCAAAATTATAACGAGACACATTACTATAAACATTGTTGCATGCAGTTAGTAGTCATTTTATGTAATTGTTAAGTATTGCTATTAAACAATGGGTTTTATTTTATCGTTAGAGGATAGAATGGTGAAACTAAGATAAAGGATGTTAACTTTTGCCGAGAAGAACAATGACCGGAGAGTTTCAGAATATAATAGACACTGGGAATGTGGTTAAGGAGCATAAGTTCTACTCGAGTGATCTGTATTGTGGAATCTCCCAGTTTCTATCGACAGACTATGAGAACTAAATCTGATTACTGATTAATCACTGATTTTAACTTTTTTCAACTTGCAAGTTTACAAATTTTAATGAATCTCTACGCCAACGGTTTTAGCGTCCCTACTAAAACAGATGGATATCGAGCAGAAATACGGACGGGATTCAAACCCACTACTCTTGAATCTGGAGTGTGACCACTCTAGCTACTGCTTCACATATATGTATCCAATGTATATCGATAAAATTTTAAATACATGTAATTATATTTTATTTTTCGTTCATATTGTGTTACATTTTTATACTCAATTCAACAACTCCCCAGTTGACTTACTGAAATTATATCGAGGGGGATTCACATATTTTCCACGTGTTTAATTGCCGCAGGCTGTGATTTCGTGCAAGACATATTGTCATATTGAGAATAACAACGATAATATTTTCTATTTGTGAACATTTTTATCTATTGATATTTTTTTTAAATGAAAAAGGAAGTAGGTTTGTTTCATAAATGGTTTTGTTACCTTTTAAATAAGGAAGTTATATACCCAAGAACGATCTATTTAATGTGGATATCAACACGCTATTGTCAGTTTTTGTTCGCTTCTTGACAGATCTGGCAGAAACATATTGTGACTTGTGAAAGTAAATGTGACAGTTATTAGATTTGGGGTGAGTATCATAATTTTGGTTTCATAATTTAGGTCCAAGCACTACTAATGAGGAACTGTATTCCGAAACGACCGACTAGTGCTGTGAAATTAAAACTGGTATAATATATAATTATATCATTTGTACTAGGGCAAATCTGACACTAACATATTGTGACCCGTGAAAGTAAATGTGACAGTTACTAGATTTGGGGTGAGTATCAATTATATCACTTGTACTAGAACAAATCTGACACTAACATATTGTGACCTGTGAAAGTAAATGTGACAGTTACTAGATTTGGGGTGAGTATCAATTATATCACTTGTACTAGGACAAATCTGACACTAACATATTGTGACCTGTGAAAGTAAATGTGACAGTTACTAGATTTCGGGTGAGTATCAATTATATCACTTGTACTAGGGCGAATCTGACACTAACATATTGTGACATGTGAAAGTAAATGTGACCTGTGTAGGTAGGTGTGACCTGTGTAGGTAGGTGTGACTGTGTAGGTAGATGTGACCTGTGTAGGTAGGTGTGACTGTGTAGGTAGATGTGACCTGTGTAGGTAGATGTGACCTGTGTAGGTAGATGTGACCTGTGTAGGTAGGTGTGACCTGTATAGGTAGGTGTGACATGTGTAGGTAGATGTGACCTGTGTAGGTAGGTGTGACCTGTGTAGGTAGATGTGACCTGTGTAAGTAGATGTGACATGTGTAGGTAGATGTGACCTGTGTAGGTAGGCGTGACATGTGTAGGTAGATGTGACCTGTGTAGGTAGATGTGACCTGTGTAGGTAGATGTGACCTGTGTAGGTAGGTGTGACCTGTATAGGTAGGTGTGACATGTGTAGGTAGATGTGACCTGTGTAGTAGATGTGACCTGTGTAGGTAGATGGACCTGTGTAGGTAGATGTGACAGTGTAGGTAGATGTGACCTGTAGGTAGATGTGACCTGTGTAGGTAGATGTGACCTGTGTAGGTAGGTGTGACCTGTATAGGTAGGTGTGACATGTGTAGGTAGATGTGACCTGTGTAGGTAGGTGTGACCTGTGTAGGTAGATGTGACCTGTGTAGGTAGATGTGACATGTGAAGGTAGATGTGACCTGTGTAGGTAGGCGTGACCTGTGTAGGTAGATGTGACCTGTATAGATAGATGTGACCTGTATAGGTAGGCGTGACCTGTGTAGGTAGATGTGACCTGTATAGGTAGAAGTGACCTTTGTAGGTAGGTGTGACCTGTGTAGGTAGACGTGACCTGTGTAGGTAGGTATGACCTGTGTAGGTAGGTGTGACCTGTGTAGGTAGATGTGACCTATGTAGGTAGATGTGACCTGTGTAGGTAGATGTGACCTGTGTAGGTAGGTGTGACCTGTGTAGGTAGATGTAACCTTTGTAGGTAGGTGTGACCTGTATAGGTAGGTGTGTCCTGTATAGGTAGGTATGACCTGTGTAGGTAGGTGTGACCTGTGTAGGTGGATGGACCTGTGTAGGTAGGTGTGACATGTGTCGGTAGAGGACCTGTGTAGGTAGGTGTGACATGTGTAGGTAGAGTGGACCTGTATCGGTAGAGTGACCTTTGTAGGTAGGTGGACCTGTATAGGTAGGTGTGACCTGTATAGGTAGGTATGACCTGTGTAGGTAGGTGTGACATGTGTAGGTAGATGTGACCTGTATAGGTAGGTGTGTCCTGTATAGGTAGGTGTGACCTGTGTAGGTAGATGTGACCTGTATAGGTAAATGTGACATGTGTAGGTAGATGTGACCTGTGTAGGTAGGTGTGACCTGTGTAGGTAGATGTGATCTGTATAGGTAGGTGTGACCTGTGTAGATAGATGTGACCTGTATAAGTAAATGTGACCTGTGTAGGTAGGTGTCACCTGTGTAGGTAGATGTGACCTGTATAGGTAGGCGTCACCCGTGTAGGTAGATGTGACCTGTGTAGATAGATGTGACCTGTGTAGATAGATGTGACCTGTATAGGTAAATGTGACATGTGTAGGTAGATGTGACCTGTGTAGATAGATGTAACCTGTGTAGGTAAATGTGACATGTGTAGGTAGATGTGACATGTGTAGATAGATGTGACCTGTGTAGATAGATGTGACCTGTATAGGTAAATGTGACATGTGTAGGTAGATGTGACCTGTGTAGGTAGGTATGACATGTGTAGGTAGATGTGACCTGTGTAGGTAGGTATGACCTGTGTAGGTAGATGTGACCTGTGTAGGTAGGTGTGACCTGTGTAGGTAGATGTGACCTGTATAGGTAGGTGTGACCTGTGTAGGTAGATGTAACATGTGTAGGTAGGTGTGACCTGTGTAGGTAGATGTGACCTGTGTAGGTAGGTGTGACCTGGGTAGGAAGGTGTGACATGTGTAGGTAGATGAGACCTTTGTAGGTAGGTGTGACATGTGTAGGTAGATGTGGCCTTGGTAGGTAGGTGTGACCTGTGTAGGTAGATGTTACCTGTGTAGGTAAGTGTGACCTGTATAGGTAGATGTGACCTGTGTAGGTAGATGTTACCTGTGTAGGTAGGTGTGACCTGTGTAGGTAGGTGTGACCTGTATAGGTAGGTGTGACCTATGTAGGTAGATGTGACCTGTGTAGGTAGATGTGACCTGTGTAGGTAGATGTGACCTGTGTAGGTAGACGTGACCTGTGTAGGTAGGTATGACCTGTGTAGGTAAGTGTGACCTTGGTAGGTAGGTGTGACCTGTGTAGGTAAGTGTGACCTTGGTAGGTAGATGTGACCTGTGTAGGTAGATGTGACCTGTGTAGGTAGATGTGACCTGGGTAGGTAGGTGTGACCTGTGTAGGTAGGTGTGACCTGTGTAGGTAAATGTGACCTGTGTAGGTAGGTGTGACCTATGTAGGTAGATGTGACCTGTGTAGGTAGACGTGACCTGGGTAGGTAAGTGTGACCTGTGTAGGTAGTTGTGACCTGTGTAGATAGGTGTGACCTTGGTAGGGAGGTGTGACCTTGGTAGTTAGGTGTGACCTGTGTAGGTTGATGTGACCTGGGTAGGGATCCGATAATCAGTGTTAAATTCATACCAATTGTAAATCCGATAATCAGTGTTAAATTCATACCAAATATAAAAATCCGATAAACAATGTTTAATTCATACTAATTGTAAATTCGATAATCAATGTTAAATTCATACAAGCTATCCATGAACCTCCGGTAAACATATCGAACACTGGTTTTATGCCCCAAAATTTGTGTTTTGTTTGATGCTTTAAGGACAAGTGTTCCGAGGCTCTGAGTCTACTGCACACTAGATATACTATGTAGTGATGTTACATATAGGTGTGACCTGTGTAGGTAGATGTGACCTGTATAGGTGGGTGTGACCTGTGTAGGTAGATGTGACCTGTGTAGATAGATGTGACCTGTGTAGATAGATGTGACCTGTATAGGTAAATGTGATATGTGTAGGTAGGTGTGACCTGTGTAGGTAGGTATGACCTGTGTAGGTAGATGTGACCTGTGTACGTAGGTGTGACCTGTGTAGGTAGATGTGACCTGTATAGGTAGGTGTGACCTGTGTAGGTAGGTGTGACCTGTATAGGTAGGTGTGACCTATGTAGGTAGATGTGACCTGTGTAGATAGATGTGACCTGTGTAGGTAGATGTGACCTGTGTACGTAGGTGTGACCTGTGTAGGTAGATGTGATCTGTATAGGTAGGTGTGACCTGTGTAGATAGATGTGACCTGTATAAGTAAATGTGACCTGTGTAGGTAGGTGTGACCTGTGTAGGTAGATGTGACCTGTATAGGTAGGCGTGACCTGTGTAGGTAGATGTGACCTGTGTAGATAGATGTGACCTGTGTAGATAGATGTGACCTGTATAGGTAAATGTGACATGTGTAGGTAGATGTGACCTGTGTAGGTAGGTATGACCTGTGTAGGTAGATGTGACCTGTATAGGTAGGTGTGACCTGGGTAGGTAGGTGTGACCTGTGTAGGTAGGTGTGACTGTGTAGGTAAATGTGACATGTGTAGGTAGGTGTGACCTGTGTAGGTAGATGTAACATTTGTAGGTAGATGTGACCTGTATAGGTAGATGTGACCTGGGTAGGTAGGTGTGACCTGTGTAGGTAGATGTGACCTGTATAGGTAGGTGTGACCTGTGTAGGTAGATGTAACATGTGTAGGTAGATGTGACCTGTGTAGGTAGATGTGACCTGTGTAGATAGATGTGACCTGTGTAGATAGATGTGACCTGTATAGGTAAATGTGACATGTGTAGGTAGATGTGACCTGTGTAGGTAGATGTGACCTATGTAGGTAGATGTGACCTGTATAGGTAGGTGTGACCTGTGTAGGTAGATGTAACATGTGTAGGTAGATGTAACATGTGTAGGTAGATGTGACCTGGGTAGGTAGGTGTGACCTGTGTAGATAGATGTGACCTGTGTAGGTAGGTGTGACATGTGTAGGTAGGTGTGACCTGTGTAGGTAGATGTGACCTATATAGGTAGGTGTGACCTGTGTAGGTAGATGTAACATGTGTAGGTAGGTGTGACCTGTGTAGGTAGATGTGACCTGTGTAGGTAGGTGTGACCTGGGTAGGAAGGTGTGACATATGTAGGTAGATGTGACCTTTGTAGGTAGGTGTGACCTGTGTAGGTAGATGTGACCTGTGTAGGTAGGTGTGACCTTTGTAGGTAGATGTGACCTGTGTAGGTAGGTGTGACTGTGAAGGTAGGTATGACCTGTTTATTTAGGTGTGGCCTTGGTAGGTAGGTGTGACCTGTGTAGGTAGATGTGACCTGTGTAGGTAGATGTGACCTGTGTAGGTAGATGTGACCTGTGTAGGTAGGTATGACATGTGTAGGTAGATGTGACCTGTGTAGGTAGGTATGACCTGTGTAGGTAGATGTGACCTGTGTAGGTAGGTGTGACCTGTGTAGGTAGATGTGACCTGTATAGGTAAATGTGACATGTGTAGGTAGATGTGACCTGTGTAGGTAGGTATGACATGTGTAGGTAGATGTGACCTGTGTAGGTAGGTATGACCTGTGTAGGTAGATGTGACCTGTGTAGGTAGATGTGACCTGTATAGGTAAATGTGACATATGTAGGTAGATGTGACCTGTGTAGGTAGATGTTACCTGTGTAGGTAGATGTGACCTGAGTAGGTAGGTGTGACCTGGGTAGGAAGGTGTGACATGTGTAGGTAGATGTGACCTTTGTAGGTAGGTGTGACCTGTGTAGGTAGATGTGACCTGTGTAGGTATGTGTGACCTATGTAGGTAGATGTGACCTGTGTAGGTAGGTGTGACATGTGAAGGTAGGTATGACCTGTTTATTTAGGTGTGGCCTTGGTAGGTAGGTGTGACCTGTGTAGGTAGATGTTTTTTTTTATAATGTTTATGTTTATTGGCATAATAAGGTATATAATGATAAATTTTATAATTTTACAAATATAATACATGTATATATACATATCAATAGACAGCAACAATGGTTATACACCGTGATCATTCAATAATAACAGTACGTAAGACAGTTATACATCGTGAATGTCCAAGTTCAGTAGTTATACCTGTTAAAGGTTAATCATGCGTGTATAAACAGACACGTGTAACTTAAATGGAATATATTTAGTGGAAGTGTTCAAAAGTAAGTACTTTATATAATTTGATATATAATATTTAATATTGACATAATTTATACTTTTATTATATGTATATCTATATGGATATAGTTGTGTATGTACGGTATACTCGTGTGCATATAAAATATAACTACTAAGCGTGGACATTGCGGATGTTATTATATAAGCTAGTATGATTCACAACATTTTTATTTTGGATTATTCAAATAAATCAAACCATATCTCCCAGTTTTCTGTAAAGATATCTATTTTGTTATTACCTATATATCAATTTTTCGCATTGAAAGTTTTGAAGGATAATATTTTGCATCATAAATAAGTTTAATTTTCTATTTTTAACTCTACATGTGTATATGTAGTATCTCACCAGCAATAATAAAAAATTGACTGGCTTACATTTTTCACTGAAGTTAAAAAGACCAAATAAAGCCGTTTTTGCACTAAGATCAATCGATTTTTTCATTTTTATGGAGACCCAGTTTTGTATTCTATCCCAGAAATGGTGAACCATTTGACACTCCCAGAACAAGTGTATAATTGTTTCTTCCGCGTTATTACAAAAAGTGCATTTATCATTATTTTTTACCCCAATTTTCTTTAAATATCGATTTGTTGCCAAAATGTTGTGATTAATTCTAAACTGAAACCATAACAACTTGGTATTTTTAGTAGTATAAAAGGGAATAGAGTATAAATAATGCCACTGTGTATCTAAATTGTTAAATATATTTAACCACTTAGCTTGACTTTTGGGTTTTGTTGTATTCTGAGTTACAACAGTATACATATCTTTACAACCTTTTGATGATTTTAGCAAAATTCTTATATGAAATGGAATAAATGGGTACTGTATCACATGAGGTCTGAGTTTGATATCAAGGTTTGACAAATATTCCTTAATTGCATTTATCACCCCAAAAAATTCTAAAGTATTTGTTTTTACAGTAAATGTTTGTATAAATTGATCATATGTTATAAATCCATTCTCAGTTAAAAGATCCCGAATAAATAAAATACCCTTACATTGCCAATGTTTATAATTTATTTCTTTCCCTCCAACTTTTATCAAGTGATTGTTCCAAATGCACGATGTTTGGAAATCATTTAATGTTTTGCAGTTATGGACATTTTGTAAGTTTGCAAAGGAACATAAAACATGCTTCCAAAATTCGTTACTTATTTTTTTGGATATATCAATACAGGCTGTTTTGCCTTGTGTGTATATACTTTTCGGATTTTTAACAATGGTGTAAAATATTGTTCTATATTTTCCATTATTTTTTAAAGTTCTTCTAATCCAAGTTATTTTTAGTGATTCTATAAACTTTTGTAAATGAATCATTTTTAAACCACCGCTGAAATATTTTTGAATAAGTACATTTCTATTAATCCTATCATTTTTTGAATTCCAAACAAATTCATAAAACATGCTATTCAGTTTATCCAACATTTGAGGGGGTGGGTTTGGAAGTGATATAAAAAGATAGTTCAATTTCGATATTATCAACGTCTTAAGTATTGTTATTCTTCCTAATGGCGTAAGATACCTGCTTGACCAGGAGTGCAAAATTGACTTTATTTGTTCAATTTTTTTCTCAAATTAATTTTTACTATTTGATCAAGATCAGTTGAAAATTCTATTCCTAGTACATTAAAACTTGTTTGATTCCAGTTTAATTTAAGCCGGTGGTTAAATGTTTCCCCACAAAACTTTTTTTTACCAATCCAAATTACTCTCGTTTTTGAGACATTTATATTAAGACCCGAAATTTTTCCAAAAAATTCAATAACGTTCATAGCTTCATCGAAGGCTGTTTTTGAACCATCTAAAATTAAGGTAGTGTCGTCGGCAAACTGCGATAGTTTAAGTTCTGTGTCATCAATAACAATTCCGCTAATGGATTTATTATGTTTCACTAGTAAGGATAAAATTTCAGCACATAATAAAAATAAATAACTGGAAATAGGATCCCCTTGTCTACAACCTCTTTTCAATATAAAAAAATCAGATAAGATATTATTTTGATTAATTGCGGATGAAATATTGGTAAAGAAGAGTTTAACCCATTTCTTTATAGATTCTCCAAACTTAAAGAAATTCAAAACATTGAATATAAAGTCCCACGAAACGCTATCGAATGCTTTAAAAAAGTCAATTAATATAAACATGCCTGGAATATTTTTCGATTCCGTATATTGCATTATATCATATACAATTCTTATATTTTCACCTATATATCTACCGCTTAGAAAACCAGTTTGATCTTCAGAAATAATTAAAGGTAATATATTTTTAATTCTTGAGGCTATACAACCAGACGCAATCTTGTAAATAACATTTAAAAGACTTATTGGTCTCCAGTTTTGCATAAACTGTCTTGGTTTGTCGCCCTTAGGAATGCAGGTAATAATTCCTTGTTTTTGTGTTACAGACAATTCTCCCTTCTCATAAGCGTCGTTAATTGATCTAACTATGAAAATGCCCAAATCAGACCAGAAAAACTTAAAAAATTCAGCAGTAAATCCATCAGTACCTGGGCTTTTGTTGTGTAGGTAGATGTTACCTGTGTAGGTAAGTGTGACCTGTATAGGTAGATGTGACCTGTATAGGTAGATGTGACCTGTGTAGGTAGGTGTGACCTGTGTAGGTAGGTGTGACCTGTATAGGTAGGTGTGACCTATGTAGGTAGATGTGACCTGTGTAGGTAGATGTGACCTGTGTAGGTAAGTGTGATCTGTATAGGTAGATGTGACCTGTGTAGGTAGGTATGACCTGTGTAGGTAGGTGTGACCTGTATAGGTAGATGTGACCTGTGTAGGTAGATGTGACCTGTGTAGGTAGGCGTGACCTGTATAGGTAGATGTGACCTGTGTAGGTAGATGTGACCTGTGTAGGTAGACGTGACCTGGGTAGGTAAGTGTGACCTGTGTAGGTAGTTGTGACCTGTGTAGATAGGTATGACCTGTGTAGGTAAGTGTGACCTGTGTAGGTAGATGTGACCTGTGTAGGTAGACGTGACCTGGGTAGGTAAGTGTGACCTGTATAGGTAGATGTGACCTGTGTAGGTAGGTGTGACTGTGTAGGTAGGTGTGACCTGTATAGGTAGGTGTGACCTGTGTAGGTAGGTGTGACCTGTATAGGTAGGTGCGACCTATGTAGGTAGATGTGACCTGTGTAGGTAGATGTGACCTGTGTAGGTAGGTGTGACCTGTGTAGGTAGGTATGACCTGTGTAGGTAAGTGTGACCTGTGTAGGTAGGTGTGACCTGTGTAGGTAGGTGTGACCTGTATAGGTAGGTGTGACCTATGTAGGTAGATGTGACCTGTGTAGGTAGATGTGACCTGTGTAGGTAGGTGTGACCTGTGTAGGTAGGTATGACCTGTGTAGGTAAGTGTGACCTGTGTAGGTAGGTGTGACCTGTGTAGGTAGATGTGACCTGGGTAGGTAAGTGTGACCTGTGTAGGTAGATGTGACCTGTGTAGGTAGACGTGACCTGGGTAGGTAAGTGTGACCTGTGTAGGTAGTTGTGACCTGTGTAGATAGGTGTGACCTTGGTAGGGAGGTGTGACCTTGGTAGTTAGGTGTGACCTGTGTAGGTTGATGTGACCTGGGTAGGGATCCGATAATCAGAGTTAAATTCATACCAATTGTAAATCCGATAATCAGTGTTAAATTCATACCAAATATAAAAATCCGATAAACAATGTTTAATTCATACTAAATGTAAATCCGATAATCAATGTTAAATTCATACAAGCTATCCATGAACCTCCGGTAAACATATCGAACACTGGTTTTATGCCCCAAAATTTGTGTTTAGTTTGATGCTTTAAGGACAAGTGTTCCGAGGCTCTGAGTCTACTGCACACTAGATATACTATGTAGTGATGTTACATATAGATAATATTTCAAAATAACGCTTTTATATTTTTTCCACATAGTGAAAGTTTCGTTATGCCTGTACCCTATATTTTCCGCGTATATGAAATACTAATCTGAGAGAGAAATCTCAACCCATTTGGCCCAATACGAGGCTGCCGAGTAGCGATTGATTCTTTTTTCTCACACCTTAATTATTCCTTTAAAAATCCATTAAAGCTTCTAGGGTTACAGAAAAAACCTGTCAGACCGTAGCCTGTATCAACCCTAGGGTAAAACCATGACACTTTTTAGTCGCATTTCCAAACGATATATATATATATATATATATATATATATATATATATATATATATATGTTAAACGTGTTCATAGTATACAATTAAAACTAAAATACATTTGTTGAACAGAGTAACGTATATCCGAGCCTTAATTCCTGTTTAGCCAGCTACAAGCAAGCACAAGGCAGTCACATGGCATTACACAGGACGTAATAATTCATAGTTAATACATAAACAATGCATGTTTCCACATGATGTAGAGGAAATAAACCTAAATGAACTGATATATAATAAATATTTAAATAAAGGACAAGCAGACAGGTCAATGTTGTTTGCCTAAAGCCCCGCACAAAAAGTTATGAAAGTTGTAAGTGGTAATTTTTGTTCAATTTTGGCTCGGCCGTGCTTTGTACGGAGTATAGCCGTCGGCGGCTGTTCCACTGCTTAATCACTGCCTAAGCACGGTTTACCACGTTCAGACACGTGTAAGGCTATAATATAAATAGGTTCGCACGCGTTCGAACGCGGGGAAAAAGTCGGCAAGTTACCACGGCTGACCGCGGGCTCATCGCCTTTATCACGCTTTGAGCGCGGACGTAATACGGACACTCCACTACTATAGCACTGCCCAATCACGGGTAACCGCGACAAGCCGCGCATATAAAAGTTTTAATTTAGTTTTAACCTAGTAAAGTCAAAACTGCCGAATGCATTTTACATTTCAATTCATTACATCAAATCAATATGTAATGTCATCAGTACATATATCAATCATCATTATCACATCAACATTTACATATCAGTGCTCCAGCTTCCCTAACTAACATGATCAGTAAGCATAGCTAATGGGGGAGGAGCATGTTATCCTGCCACGACACCCTTCCAGCGGGGAGTTGCACATCTGCATGATGAGGTTCCTCTGGGCCTTGGCTAGCCTGATATCTCTGTTCGATTCTGGTACTCTATCAGGCCTCGTGTCTTCAAGTTTCCTGTCTTCACGCCAAACACCAAACACCAAGGCTCCATCTGGACGTCCCCAGTCCACCAGCCTGTTCTGCATCACCGGGTAACGTGTTCTCATCAGGTTGTGAAGGAGTGCGCACGCGTTGACCAGCAGCCTGACAGTGTCAGCTTTATACATCATGGTAGTCAGGAGAACTTGAAATCTGTTGGCAAGGATTCCGAACGAATTTTCAGCTACCCCCCCCCCCCCCCCGACAGTCAATAGTTAAATATCCTTTGCTCCCTGGTCATGTCCCTATTAGCGTAGGGGTTCACCATGTAGGTCCGGAGTCCGAAGGCATCGTCATCTATCAGAAATTAGGGTACATGGCAGAGGATCTGGCTGTGAGAAGCCGGCGATTGTCATTGTTCGGCAGACCCTCTTTGAACTCGCTTTCATAGTAGATGTGGGCATCAGAGGAGGACCCCTTGTCGTTTACGTCTATCTACAGAAACTTGTAGTCCGAAGACATGACTGCTATGAGGATAACCCTGAAGACACAGACTCAGACTTCACACACCACAAAACTTATGGTGTTGTGGGGGACCCTCTAGGCATATAGCATTACGGTACTTGGAGCCAGAAGCAAGGCGCCTCAGGGCGATAGCAACCTTCAGGACTTGTTTAAGGGGTGCTCAGCAGTTGGTGGTCTCCGTGGTAACGGCTGGTGTCAGTCTCTGCACAATTTCGTCGAACATCGCAGGAGGCATCCTCATTCAGTTTCTGAAAGGCTTTTGGATCTTTGTTATGCAGCTCGACCATGAGACAGGCGTAAAGCCCCAGCTGAGGTCTCAGCCTAATCCAGTCATGCACATATATGTTCCGTACCACCCTCCACCTCCTCCTCCTTCTTCTCTCAGCAAGAATATGTTGGGCCTATATCAGTTGGTTCTGTTGGTGCTGGAGCATGAAGATGAGGACCTCACGGCGTTGAGAGTTCATGTTCACCTCTTGACATCTAGACTGCACGTGCAGAGGTCTCAGAAAATTACGGTATTTATATGCCGCAAATCAGAAGTCATACAGAAGTAAATAGGCAGTGATCTATCGTATTTAAAACTTGTTCCAGACATCGTTTAACGGGCTTAGGTAGTGATATGTACGCGGAAAGATCCATTTCTTAGTGATAAGCCGCTAAACACACGCTATTTCCTGTGATACCAACGCGTGATACGCTCCGATGACAGTGCTCTGCCCGTGACAGACCGCTAAACTTTCGCGTCTTGCCGCGTCTCCCCAAGTTTTAATCACTGCCGGAACACGGATTATCACGTGTGTTTCACGTATGTTGTACGTCTTTACCACGTGTGCCGCCCGTGGTTGTCCGCGGAATCAAGTTTTGATCAGTTCAAAACTTTTTGCCGCGTCCGTCGCTGTTCAAATATTTCTTCGCGTCCTGCAACGTCTATAAATCGACTGTAGCTCGTCTTAAACTCGACATCAACGCGAACAACATCGTCTGCTTCACGGGAGATCACTTTTTGGCGGGTTATGGCCGTGATAAAACCGTAAAGCGCTGTGTGACGGGGCCTTATACATTAGCAGACGGTGTAAAATGTTGTTCTATACGAATTAAGATAATGTGTCCTCAATCAAACAAAATGGCGTATTGTGCCTTGTTCTTGGTTGTGTTGACTGTTTCTATCATTGACTTGTATTTTGCCGTGTTCTTGGTTGTGTTGACTGTTTCTATCATTGACTTGTATTGTGCCGTGTTTTTAGTTGTGTTGGCTGTTTCTATCATTGACTTGTATTGTGTCATGTTCTTGGTTGTGTTGGCTGTTTCTATCATTGACTTGTATTGTGCCGTGTTTTTGGTTGTCTTGGCTGTTTCTATCATTGACTTGTATTGTGCCTTGTTCTTGGTTGTGTTGGCTGTTTCTATCATTGACTTGTATTGTGCCGTGTTTTTGGTTGTGTTGGCTGTTTCTATCATTGACTTGTATTGTGCCATGTTCTTGGTTGTGTTGACTGTTTCTATCATTGACTTGTATTGTGCCGTGTTTTTAGTTGTGTTGGCTATTTCTATCATTGACTTGTATTGTGCCTTGTTCTTGGTTGTGTTGACTGTTTCTGTCATTGACTTGTATTGTGCTGTGTTCCTGGTTGTGTTGGCTGTTTCTATCATTGACTTATATTGTGTCATGTTCTTGGTTGTGTTGACTGTTTCTATCATTGACTTGTATTGTGTCATGTTCTTGGTTGTGTTGACTGTTTCTATCATTTACTTGTATTGTGTCATGTTCTTGGTTGTGTTGACTGTTTCTATCATTTACTTGTATTGTGTCATGTTCTTGGTTGTGTTGACTGTTTCTATCATTTACTTGTATTGTGTCATGTTCTTGGTTGTGTTGACTGTTTCTATCATTTACTTGTATTGTGCCATGTTCTTGGTTGTGTTGACTGTTTCTATCATTTACTTGTATTGTGTCATGTTCTTGGTTGTGTTGACTGTTTCTATCATTTACTTGTATTGTGTCATGTTCTTGGTTGTGTTGACTGTTTCTATCATTTACTTGTATTGTGTCATGTTCTTGGTTGTGTTCACTGTTTCTATCATTGACTTGTATTGTGCCATGTTCTTGGTTGTGTTCACTGTTTCTATCATTGACTTGTATTGTGCCATGTTCTTGGTTGTGTTGGCTGTTTCTATCATTGACTTGTATTGTGTCATGTTCTTGGTTGTGTTGGCTGTTTCTATCATTGACTTGTATTGTGCCGTGTTCTTGGTTGTGTTGGCGGTTTCTATCATTGACTTGTATTGTGTCATGTTCTTGGTTGTGTTGACTGTTTATATCATTGACTTGTATTGTGCCGTGTTCTTGGTTGTGTTGGCGGTTTCTATTATTGACTTGTATTGTGCCGTGTTTTGGTTGTGTTGGCGGTTTCTATCATTGACTTGTATTGTGCCGTGTTTTTGGTTGTGTTGGCGGTTTCTATCATTGACTTGTATTGTGCCGTGTTCTTGGTTGTGTTGACTGTTTCTATCATTGACTTGTATTGTGCCGTGTTCTTGGTTGTGTTGACTGTTTCTATCATTTACTTGTATTGTGCCGTGTTCTTGGTTGTGTTGACTGTTTCTATCATTGACTTGTATTGTGCCATGTTCTTGGTTGTGTTGACTGTTTCTATCATTTACTTGTATTGTGCCATGTTCTTGGTTGTGTTGACTGTTTCTATCATTGACTTGTATTGTGCCGTGTTCTTGGTTGTGTTTACTGTTTCTATTATTGACTTGTATTGTGCCGTGTTCTTGGTTGTGTTGGCGGTTTCTATCATTGACTTGTATTGTGTCATGTTCTTGGTTGTGTTGGCGGTTTCTATCATTGACTTGTATTGTGTCATGTTCTTGGTTGTGTTGACTGTTTATATCATTGACTTGTATTGTGCCGTGTTCTTGGTTGTGTTGGCGGTTTCTATTATTGACTTGTATTGTGCCGTGTTTTTGGTTGTGTTGGCGGTTTCTATCATTGACTTGTATTGTGCCGTGTTTTTGGTTGTGTTGGCGGTTTCTATCATTGACTTGTATTGTGCCGTGTTCTTGGTTGTGTTGACTGTTTCTATCATTGACTTGTATTGTGCCATGTTCTTGGTTGTGTTGACTGTTTCTATCATTGACTTGTATTGTGTCATGTTCTTGGTTGTGTTGACTGTTTCTATCATTGACTTGTATTGTACCTTGTTCTTGGTTGTGTTGACTGTTTTTATCATTGACTTGTATTGTATTGTGTTCTTGATAGTATTGACTGTTTCTATCATTGACTTGTATTGTGTCATGTTCTTGGTTGTGTTGACTGTTTCTATCATTGACTTGTATTGTGTCATGTTCTTGGTTGTGTTGACTGTTTCTATCATTGACTTGTATTGTGCCGTGTTTTTAGTTGTGTTGGCTGTTTCTATCATTGACTTGTATTGTGTCATGTTCTTGATTGTGTTGACTGTTTCTATCATTGACTTGTATTGTGTCATGTTCTTGGTTGTGTTGGCTGTTTCTATCATTGACTTGTATTGTGTCATGTTCTTGATTGTGTTGACTGTTTCTATCATTGACTTGTATTGTGTCATGTTCTTGGTTGTGTTGACTGTGTCTATCATTGACTTGTATTGTGTCATGTTCTTGATTGTGTTGACTGTTTCTATCATTGACTTGTATTGTGTCATGTTCTTGATTGTGTTGACTGTTTCTATCATTGACTTGTATTGTGTCATGTTCTTGGTTGTGTTTACTGTTTCTATCATTGACTTATATTGTGCCTTGTTCTTGGTTGTGTTGACTGTTTCTATCATTTACTTGTATTGTGCCATGTTCTTGGTTGTGTTGACTGTTTCTATCATTGACTTGTATTGTGTCATGTTCTTGGTTGTGTTGACTGTTTCTATCATTGACTTGTATTGTGTCATGTTCTTGGTTGTGTTGACTGTTTCTATCATTGACTTGTATTGTGTCATGTTCTTGGTTGTGTTGACTGTTTCTATCATTGACTTGTATTGTGTCATGTTCTTGGTTGTGTTGACTGTTTCTATCATTGACTTGTATTGTGTCATGTTCTTGGTTGTGTTGACTGTTTCTATCATTGACTTGTATTGTGTCATGTTCTTGGTTGTGTTGACTGTTTCTATCATTGACTTGTATTGTGCCATGTTCTTGGTTG
The DNA here is from genome assembly GCA_021292105.1 of Anadara kagoshimensis. Classification (NCBI taxonomy): domain Eukaryota; kingdom Metazoa; phylum Mollusca; class Bivalvia; order Arcoida; family Arcidae; genus Anadara; species Anadara kagoshimensis. The sequence continues at coordinate 302,929 of CM037860.1, read as the reverse complement.
TGTTGACTGTTTCTATCATTGACTTGTATTGTGCCATGTTCTTGGTTGTGTTTACTGTTTCTATCATTTACTTGTATTGTGCCGTGTTTTTGGTTGTGTTTACTGTTTCTATCATTGACTTGTATTGTGCCATGTTCTTGGTTGTGTTTACTGTTTCTATCATTGACTTGTATTGTGTCATGTTCTTGGTTGTGTTTACTGTTTCTATCATTGACTTGTATTGTGCCATGTTCTTGGTTGTGTTGACTGTTTCTATCATTTACTTGTATTGTGCCGTGTTTTTGGTTGTGTTGGCTGTTTCTATCATTGACTTGTATTGTGCCATGTTCTTGGTTGTGTTGACTGTTTCTATCATTTACTTGTATTGTGCCGTGTTTTTGGTTGTGTTTACTGTTTCTATTATTGACTTGTATTGTGCCGTGTTCTTGGTTGTGTTGGCTGTTTCTATCATTGACTTGTATTGTGCCGTGTTTTTGGTTGTGTTGACTGTTTCTATCATTGACTTGTATTGTGCCATGTTCTTGGTTGTGTTGACTGTTTCTATCATTTACTTGTATTGTGTCATGTTCTTGGTTGTGTTGACTGTTTCTATCATTGACTTGTATTGTGTCATGTTCTTGGTTGTGTTCACTGTTTCTATCATTGACTTGTATTGTGCCATGTTCTTGGTTGTGTTGGCTGTTTCTATCATTGACTTGTATTGTGTCATGTTCTTGGTTGTGTTGGCTGTTTCTATCATTGACTTGTATTGTGCCGTGTTCTTGGTTGTGTTGGCTGTTTCTATCATTGACTTGTATTGTGTCACGTTCTCGGTTGTGTTGACTGTTTCTATCATTGACTTGTATTGTGCCGTGTTCTTGGTTGTGTTGGCGGTTTCTATCATTGACTTGTATTGTGCCGTGTTCTTGGTTGTGTTGACTGTTTCTATCATTGACTTGTATTGTGCCATGTTCTTGGTTGTGTTGACTGTTTCTATCATTGACTTGTATTGTGTCATGTTCTTGGTTGTGTTGACTGTTTCTATCATTGACTTGTATTGTACCTTGTTCTTGGTTGTGTTGACTGTTTTTATCATTGACTTGTATTGTATTGTGTTCTTGATAGTATTGACTGTTTCTATCATTGACTTGTATTGTGTCATGTTCTTGGTTGTGTTGACTGTTTCTATCATTGACTTGTATTGTGTCATGTTCTTGGTTGTGTTGACTGTTTCTATCATTGACTTGTATTGTGCCGTGTTTTTAGTTGTGTTGGCTGTTTCTATCATTGACTTGTATTGTGTCATGTTCTTGATTGTGTTGACTGTTTCTATCATTGACTTGTATTGTGTCATGTTCTTGGTTGTGTTGGCTGTTTCTATCATTGACTTGTATTGTGTCATGTTCTTGATTGTGTTGACTGTTTCTATCATTGACTTGTATTGTGTCATGTTCTTGGTTGTGTTGACTGTGTCTATCATTGACTTGTATTGTGTCATGTTCTTGATTGTGTTGACTGTTTCTATCATTGACTTGTATTGTGTCATGTTCTTGATTGTGTTGACTGTTTCTATCATTGACTTGTATTGTGTCATGTTCTTGGTTGTGTTTACTGTTTCTATCATTGACTTATATTGTGCCTTGTTCTTGGTTGTGTTGACTGTTTCTATCATTGACTTGTATTGTGTCATGTTCTTGGTTGTGTTGACTGTTTCTATCATTGACTTATATTGTGCCTTGTTCTAGGTTGTGTTGACTGTTTCTATCATTGACTTATATTGTGTCATGTTCTTGGTTGTATTGTTTATTATAGTAACATTTGTCTTTTTTTTACTACAAGCTTATCAAAAGACCAAAAAAACGCTATATGCCTCATTAAATAAAAAATCTAAAGCACTAAACAATCATTATTTAAGTCGTCTTTAAAGGGAACATCGTTATAATCAGCCAATGCAATTCATGAAGCCTAATATCAATAAGTATTTCTATCAATTCACCGAATTTTAAGCATTAATATAGATGTTTTCTTTTCAATTTTAGTGCACACAAGAAACCAAAAGATGCGGATATCATTGGTTAGAGCAGTCCTGCTGTTCTGTATCTTCCATTGGTTTGTCTGTATATCAAGTAAAGGGATACACAAAATCAAACAAAATGGAATCGTCGAAGCAAGGGAGACAATCCAGCCAAACAAAGGAAGTATCTGCCATATAACTGGTTGTAAAGCAAAGTGTCAAGGTCGCGGACAAAATTTAAAGGAAATTCCATCCTTACCAAGCAACGTGACAAATATAACAGTCACTGGGTTTACTGTTTTTAATCTAATGGAAAAATTCTTTTCAAAAATAGCCGATTTAAATATACAATCATTAGATTTATCTAAAAATCTGATTACAAATATATCGAAAGGTGCATTTCAAACTTTAAATACCGTACGAAAACTCGATCTCAGTTTCAACAACTTTACAACCGTAACTCTGAGAGACGCTCTGCCTTCAATCGACGGTCCAAATATATCGGCTTTAGTTTTAACAGGAATGAATTGGACTGAATTAGCACCTGATTTGTTCCAAGGTTTAACAAGGGCAAATATCACGAAAGTGTCACTATCTAAGAATTTACTCTGTGAATTAAATGGTTCAATTTTTCTAATTTGAAAACTTTGAAAACTTTAAACCTGTCTGAGAATGTGTTATACTATTTAGAACTCAACGGTATGAAGAATGTGAAAATATTGGACCTTCAGGAGAACGACATATCAAGATCATATGTGTTTTGTGAAATTTACCCCGACTTTAGTTCAAAGATAGAGGTACTAAATCTTAAAGGAAATCATTTTAGATTTATAACACACGAAACATTCAGGTGCATGAAACAGCTAAAAACATTGATACTGGACAACAATCCTATTACGACATTAGTAAACGAGATGCTGACAGGAATGGCATCTATCACGGAGTTACACGTCAGCCATCTTTGTCAAATCAACCAAATAGAAGACACAGCATTTAAAAGCAAAAGTCTGAAAAAGCTATACTTTAAAAACAATGGTTTTCATTTCAATGAGAGTTCTGATTTAATGCAAATTTTCAAACATTTTCCACAACTTGAAACTTTGGACATTTCAAATAACTATCTAAATCCGCCGATAAATTTGAGCGATATATTCTCCAATTTACCATCTCTTCAATTTTTAAACATGGGGAAAACAAGACTCTATGTAATGCCGGAAAATGTATTTGTGCATATGAAAAACTTATCTAGACTGCATTTAAACGGAAATAGAATAGCATCATGGGACGGGCCAAAGGTATTTAGTAGAAAAAATATAATAAAAACTTTGACACTGGCAGGAAATTATATCACAGTAGTGAATCAAACGTCATTTCCTGAATCGTTGTTAATTTCGCTTGAGAAACTAGACCTTTCTGACAACCACTTTTCTTGCACCTGTGAGAACCTCTGGTTTCGCGGCTGGATTCGAGACAACATTGTAGATAAAAAAGACAATATATCGTTGGTTAGTTATAAAAATTATAAGTGTAAATCGCCAAAGAAAATGAGCGATGCAGGTGTCCGTTTTATTGATTATAACCCCACAGAGAAAAGTTGTGCGGAAGAACCGGTCTGGATGTATGCAGTGGTCGCAGTGGCTGGTTTGATTGTTATTACTGTCACCATAGCAGCGGTGTTATATAAATGTCGTTGGAATATAAGGTATAAGATATATCTTATGAGACGACACAAATATACCAGAATACCTAACGATGAGGAATTCGTGTATGGGAGCTATGTAATATATTCAGATAACGACAGAGAATGGGTCCATGATGTATTGCGCAAACGTCTAGAGGATACAGAGGGGATAAGACTTTGTGTAAGATTGCGGGATTTTGAAGCAGGAAAGTCTATAGTGGACAACATTGCAGAGAATATGAATCTAAGCCAGAAACTTGTGATCGTTATTTCAAATAACTTTGCTAAAGATGAATGGTGCCGATTTGAACTGAACCTGGCTCAGCATAGATATGTATCCAGTGAAAATGATCTGATTCTTATCATGCTGAATGAAGTCAACAGCGATAATCTGTCTGAATCGCTCCACGTTCTGATTACCACTACGTCATACGCGATTTGGTCTGAAGAAGAGACGGGAGAGACATTGTTCTGGGAACAAGTGATCGAAGGGTTTAAATAAAATATCAGCAATGTTGTCACTGTGATGGCACAAAATCAGTCGTATGTTTTGTCCACCTCCTATCGATCTATCTATACTATTCAATCCAAACTTAAAATTTAAGGGAGGTGAAAGAGGATCTTTTTACACAAAATTATGAGTCCGTCATTTTTAATTGATGAAGCATAGTTTAGCCGTGTCAGAAAATTCGATTTGATTGATACGACAGATATGATGAATGTAAAGTAAAATATGCTGATAACAATCTTCAACTAATTCAAAGTAAAGACAAATTATTTAATACTATCAAATAAGTAAATTATATTATTTATGATAAAATTTTAAGAACATTTGTGTCAAAAGTGATTTGAATTTTACGAGAAATCGTATATTTTATACTAAAATTTCGAACAAATGTCATTTGTTTTTTTAGTTATACATTTATTAAGTTGTACATTGTCGAAAAAAAATAAAGATCATATTTAGTTTCAAGGAGTATTGAATTTTTTAAAATTTGTTTTCAAACGTGTATTTTCATGTAAATAGTTTCGCCACTCCCAAAATTGTACTCCTGTCATGCATGTTTGTACGAATTGTTTTTGAAATTAGTAAGAAATAAGGACCGGCATTTTAAAAAGTTTAATAAAAAACAACAAATCCCAAGAAACAGATGGCTACACAGTAGACATTGCAGACTTAGTTCTAGAAAGCTTTAATGAAAGAATCACTACAGGCTGTTTATCATTACACTAGTACCCCAAAAAGGACCAAAAAAATCTAGTGAAAAACTTGCGACTTATATCGCCTTTAAATATCGACTATGTAATTGTATCTAAAGCTTTAGGTAAACTACCCAAAAATAGTTTACCAAGAACTAGTTATTAAAAACGTTATAGCATTGATAATTTTATACCCTTCATAAACAAAGTTAAGAAAGTATATAGGAATCACTTTGTCCATCTGACCATATGTCCCAATACCATGTATGCTCAGTCCGTCTGTCTATATGTCCATCTGACCATGTGTCCCAATATCTAATATCATGTATGCTCTGCCCGTCTGTCTATATGTCCCAATATCATGTATGCTCTGTCTGTCTGTCTATATGTCCCAATATCATATGTGCTCTGTCCGTCTGTCTATATGTCCCAATATCATGTATGCTCTGTCCGTCTGTCTATATGTCCCAATATCATGTATGCTCTGTCTGTCTGTCTATATGTCCCAATATCATATGTGCTCTGTCCGTCTGTCTATATGTCCCAATATCATGGTTGCTCTGTCCGTCTGTCTATATGTCCATCTGATCATATGTCCTAATATCATGTATGCTCTGTCCGTCTGTCTATATGTCCATCTGACCATATGTCCCAATATCATGGTTGCTCAGTTCGTCTGTCTATATGTCCATCTGATCATATGTCCCCAATATCATGTATGCTCAGTCCGTCTGTCTATATGTCCATCTGATCATATGTCCCAATATCATGTATGCTCAGTCCGTCTGTTCGCATCGTTTCACAATTGAATTTCTTTGGGGAGGGGGGGGGGGCGGTCGGAAATATGGACTGAAAAATTTGTGGAACTTTTTACAACACTTTCAAATCTATACATCTAAAATCTAAAAGAATTCCATTTTTCTTGACCTTTTATTTTATCAGTATTGTTAGAAAAAAATTGTAATACATGTATAAAAAAGCTAGTACCTGCTGCCTTTTGTATTTTTAATAAAATTGTAAATATTAATATCTAACTGACATCCATTCGTTGTTACCTTATTATTTTCTTTCTATATTAAGGTTATTCTGCTTGATGCAAATCAGTTTTAGTCTGTTAGGACAGATACTCAGTGTCGGGAAGGCAGAACATTATCTCAATTAAAGGAATATCTTTACAAAATGTTACTGGAGAAGTAAAACATCAATTCCAACAGTCACACAGTGATTTTTAAAAAAATTAAGTGTAGTAAAACCTTGATGTATCACCACAATTTTTTTAATTAGAATTTGGCATTATAAAGTGGTTTGTCAGTAACTTTAAGGAGACTTATAAAGATAAAACAGTAAATAAACAGATTTTGGGACTTCAAAATACTCTAGTGAAAAGTGAGGTGACAAAGGGGATTACTGTACTGTGTGCCTAATACAAGAGTAGGCCCATTGGGTATATTGAGGTATTGGGTATATTATTGAGGAAAATCATGTTCAAGAAAACAAAGGATATCATTAAACTTCTAGGTAAAAATTAATTGGAGAATGTAATTTCAGTTGTTACAGCAGCTGCCTCTACTGTTGACCTGTATGCTAGGTAAATAAGATGTTACTTGTAAGGGTATCACTGCTCCCCATAAGTGGAAGGGAGTAGAGTAATGGAGTTTTATGTCCCGACCAAGATTCTTTAGTTTATATTAATGCAGTCAGTTCATGTCGGAGATCCTGCAGAAAACCACAGACTTTCAGAGGACAAACTGACAAACTGTCTTACATTAGGATCTGTCCAGGGTGGGATTGGAACTTACTTAGTGAGAGTAAAAATCTTAAAACTTTCAAATGAAGTTTAACACAGGAACATCCACCAGGGAAGTGAGAACAAGTGACCTAGAAGGGTAATTGAGCACCCCACACTTTAGAATGAAAGGACCATGGAACTTTAGGACACCACATATCCATGGGAGTAACCATACTATATTGCGATGACAGTCAAAAAACTTTAAGAGAGCCTTGATAAGCCAAGGCTTGGACTATCCCTGCATCAACAATTCATTCAGATTTAAAGAGTGCAGAAAATAGATGGAATTTCATGTTCTGATAATTTGAACAATTTTATAAATACTGGAGAGAATAGGCTTAACTGACTAGTTTTATATCAAATGATTTGAGCAAGGAAAGTACTAGGCAAAGAGTCAGTGGTTAGTGGAGGGTTGCGAATCCAAATACTACATTCTCGAGTACAGGGCGGGATACATCAAGTCTTTGTGCAAACCATAAATAGGCAGACTCAAGACTTGTTCCTTATGCCGAGTGAGATGAATAGAACAACTTATAACGACCAGATGTTTGTATTCTCTTGGTTTTGTTTCACAACTAAACAGTAAGGTTTAAGTGAGTACTAGAACAAATAAGAAACCGAAATGTCTAGGAGTCAATAAAAAATATCAGAGGAAAAACATTTAGATCTGTTGGTATTTGATCAACAGACAGTAGTTGAGCTTCCAGCATGGGAAGTGTTCAAACAAATTACAGAATTTGAAAACTCTGAACTAAGAGCTTATAAATATACGATAAAGTCGGCAATGCTGTTATTAAGTGTAGATTCCTTTGTTTGTAATCTATTTCAAACTACCAACCATCAACAAAAACCTTCATAAACTTCACTGCCATATGTTCTGTCATTGCCACGTTACAAGATACGTTCCGGTCATGCACGTTAAACACATCAATTATCAGGAAATAGTTTGGAATCTGTGTTTATTTCCTCATTAAAAACTACCATTACCTCTTGTTAGTAGTTGAGAAATTGATCTCCAATATTTATGTATGTGGAATTGTTGGATCTTTGTGATGTTTGTGCAGTTTAATTATTGTGAAAAACACAATCAACTGCACAGTGGATGTGAATCATGCTGGTGTAAAAAGCTTTTGAAGTAGCCAGTTAACTAGTATTTAGTATATTAATATATATATATATATATAATATATATATATATATATAATATATATTATATATATATATATATATATATACAACAAATTCAATATATTAAAGAATGCAGCGCGGTGATTAAAAATCTTAAAAATGGCGGCCATATTGAATTTTACAACCACAGTTTGTTCATGAAAAGTTAGCATATATATCTAATTGATCAATACCAAATTTCAACTCAAAAGGTTAAGCGGTTGATTTGTTATTGAATTTTAATTTTAAAATTATCTTTTTTGGTGGCCATCTTGGATTTAGCAGCAATTGTTTCATTAAACGGAAAAATCAAGGCGGAAACATACTAAGTCTAACTAAGAACATATATATTAAATACATTACATTGGTTTTATGTCATAAAATAATGACATCCTTTGTTGTATTTGGTTCAAAATGCAACACGATGATTATACGCCAGTCATATTGGATTTTACAACCAATATTTATTCATGGGAAATTAGTATAAATATTTAATTGATCAAATACCAAATTTCAAATTAACAGGTTAAGTGGTTGATTTGATATGGAATGTTTATACTTAATCAGATTTAATCCATTTAGATTAAATATATTTATCTAAGTAATGTGCCTATTATTCAATTATCCATACTTTTTACTATGAATTGTCTCCCTTATATAGTATCTTAACTAAATGATATGTTATAAATTATTTCCCTTGGGATTGCCAACCTGTTTTATTCTATTACACAAATTGCTCCCCTTTGTAAGAACTCTTTTGTAGCTGTATATAATCAAGGGGAAAACTTCGTGCAGTGTCATTTGTCTTCAGATTTTCACCCTCCCACCCATCCCATTTATCATGTATTTTTGAACATTTTACTGCTGCTGTATTATTTGTATTTTAGGAGCAATAATACTTCGCTTCACTATAAAATCTACACTTGTCATGGCTTTGGATGGTTATCAGCATGATTACTAAGGACATTATCCTGTTGACTGGAAGGATCCATTTTGGGCAATTTGTGCGCTGTAACAACTCCTAATGAAGTCCGACGCCTAATGAAGTCCGGACTTCATTAGGCGTTGACAATTTCGACGCCTAATGAAGTCCACAGATTGGGGCTCAAGACGAGGAGACTTTTTGATATTACCAAAAAAAAAGTCTCAAAATTTTACGACTTCAATTTAGACCAACTAGCAATAGCAACATACATTCAGGCACACACATCGTGTGCTTTGTCCAACCGTACGATACCCCGCAAAAATGTTTAGGGGGTATTTATACGAATCACCCTGTCCGTCCGTCCGTCGGTCCGTCAAAATATCGTGTCAGCTTTACATATGTAGCTTCCATGTCTATGAATGGATTTTACTCAAACATGGAACAAAGTTATTGTCCGTCTGTCCGTCCGTTCGTCCGTCTGGATGTTGGGAAAGAGAGGTATTTGTCTCTCCAAAACCGTTATAGTTTTAACTCTTTTTAGGGAGGCATAAAAGGTACCAATCGAGAAACTATTGTTTAAATAATTGTAATCTAAGAATTTTACGGATGCAACTTGATTGATTGATTGATGAATGATTTGTTAAATTTTTTTTTAGATCTAGTCAAGAATATTTCTTATATCGAGACGTCACCAGCTATAGATGGAATATTTGAAGTTTTTACCTTTGATGTGCGTACAGTGTACAGAGAGGGTCTCCAACGAGCCATACTTTCTGTGATACATTGTTATCATGTGATGCATTGGTTTATCAGGTCTTTTCCGAAGGACCCCGGGACTTTCATTGCTACATGTAAATGACATTAGCAACACCTGCTATTGTTTTGCATTTTACAATATTTTAATTTTGCGTGCATTACCATGCATGTAAGAAGGTGCCCAAAAATGATAATAATTATTTATTTATTTATTTATTTATTTATTTATTCTTATTTTATCTATCTTCTCCGCTAAATTTCTCAACGGGTTTCTTAGAATCCATCATACGTACATGTATATGAAATCAAATGTGATTTTTCCCTCAAACTTCCGTGCTTACTTTATGATGTGATGGATTTCATTAAGCTTCGAGGCAACAACACGGCTGACGATGTCCCATACTATTTCATCTTATCAAAAGTCTCCGTTTAAATCATAGTTTTTGTGCAACAGATATATGTTTTATTTTATCATGATAAAAAAGTTTTGCAGTGGCCTTTATATCAACTGTTTTAATAAGTTTAACGCGGAGGATCGTTGATATAGACAATATCTTGTTAGCAGTATTAGATTAAGTAGTAGTATACCTTTCTGAAGCTGAACTTCATTAGACGTCGAGGTAACATAACGCCTAATGAATTCCCTTACTATCTTATTACATGTACATAGTGGACTTCATTAGGCGTCGGGGTAACTAAACGCCTAATGAAGTCCCTTATTATATCTTTGTACATAGTGGATTTCATTAGGCGTCGAGGTAACTTAACGCCTAATGAAGTCCCTTACTATATCTCATTACAAAATGAATTTCATTAGGCGTGGAGGTTACTTAACGCCTAATGAAGTCCCTTATTATATCTTTGTACATAGTGGACTTCATTAGGCGTCGAGGTAACTTAACGCCTAATGAAGTCCCTTACTATATCTCATTACAAAATGAATTTCATTAGGCGTCGAGGTAACTTAACGCCTAATAAAGTCCCTTATTATATCTTTGTACATAGTGGACTTCATTAGGCGTCGAGATAACTTAACGCCTAATGAAATCCTAATTGCTAGTTGGTCTAAATTGAAGTCGTAAAATTTTGAGACTTTTTTTTGGTAATATCAAAAATCTGTGGACTTCATTAGGCGTCGAAATTGTCAACGCCTAATGAAGTCCGGACATCATTAGGAGTTGCTACAGTGCGCTCACCAGTGTCTTAAATCAATTTTATATTGTTAATTATTCAAATACATTTATGGTGTTACATCTGTTACCAGGGTACACCATATATATTGAATTGTAAAGGATGCCCATTACAGACTCACTTGGAGTCTCGGCTCCTTCATTGTCAAGCCGTGGCCAGATTACGCCAATAATCTTTTAAAATATTAGTGTATTTTCTTATTATTTGGTATGTATTTTATATATAATTATATCAATATTGTAACTAGTGTGACATATCTTATTCCCATCCCTTTTAAAGTTGTTCCTGGTCACATTCAGCACTTATCTTGATAAATTAAATCTTGGATTGGCAGTCTTCTTCTTCTTCAGGTTGGATAATCCCTCACTGGATTGAGGCACCACCTATAGGTGTATCACAGTTTTACTTTAATAAGTTTGCTTTCTTAAACTAAAATAGTTAAACTAAAAAGTTCTGGTTATCTTGAACCTGAGTCTCAGTCACACTCTTAATCATAAGAAAAAGTTCTGGTTGAATAAATATTAAAACACAAGCACCTGATAAGTTTTCTAAATTGTCACACAAATCTGTATCTTCTGGTAACAGCTGGTTATATACAAGTTTTCTACAGTCTATAATCAGTTGAACAAGTAATTCTTTACATGATGCTATCCGAGTCCATTTTGAAAGTGAAACTGAAGCAATTACAAGGTTTTTGATGGATTCAAATGTTTTTTGTCTGGCACTGAATAAAGCTGAGCAAGTTATGAGATGATAGTATATAGTTTCATCTTCTAACTGACATAACGGACAAGTAGCATTGGTTTGTTGAAATTTTGACTTATGAGACTGCAGAAATATGGTTCCAGTTAGGTACTTTACTTTTACTATGCCTCGTCTAACGTCTTTAAGATTAAAACTTATGTTCTTCCATACAGGATGTGTTTTACCGATAGATAGTTCCTCGATGGAGCAGTTTTGTAGAGTTGATTTGGTTCTACATTCTGTTTTCAATATATCAGTCCAATAGTTGGCGATTGCTAGTTTTGTCATCTTCTTCCACTGTATTTTGGTGTAGTATGTAGATTGGATATCTGATATTGACGGTAGCCCATACTGTATAAGCAGAGCTTTTGTGGTCACAAAAAAGCTGTTGTCATTTCCTACTGCCAGCTGACGGGCCATTAAATCCGTGAGAGTCCTGTTTTTTTTTTGAAAAAATGATGGCATAAAGTAGAGAAAGTTGTTTCCTGTGAATTTCAGCTCCAATCGGGAGTGCTCCGAGTAATAGTAGAACAGCACAGTTTGCAGTCCTTTGTGGCAATGATTGGATATTACGCAGGGTTGATAGGTGAAATCTCTCCAATTCGAGTAACTGGTCTTTGTTCAGCGGAATTATTTCTAGACATATAATAATCTTGGTAACACATAAGTATTGTATATTCGAAAAGAAGTTGTCGGTTTAATTCCATTTGAACCATGAACGCCAACATTAATTAAAGCATATAAGTTCTTCTACAGAGTGAGATTTTTTCTTCTATGTTGACTGTTGCTTCCTTTTTACTGCTTCTGACTATGCCTAGATGTTGAATCTTGTGTTGTACAGGTAGATTATTTCCTCCTAATTTCCAGGTATTGATGTTTTCTTTATCTTGCTTGCTAGCACTAGAGTTCTGTCGCATTATCCCGCTCTTGTCGGCGTTAATATATATCGGAGCTTTGTAGAGTATCTATGTTACGGTATTTATCATTACTTGTAGATCAATTTCGTCATGTGACAGAAGTGCAACGTCATCAGCACAGGTAGGGTTTCCAGTATAACACGTTCCAATGGATAATCCAACCCCTTGTTGTTGTAGCTCTTCTAGCAAGTTGTTAATATATGTTTTGTATAAAAATGTTGATAGAATTCCTCCTTGTCATATTTCCATTAAACAGAAAAAGTCAAGATGGAAACATATCTAGCCTAACTAAGTACATACAGGGCAATAACACAGCATGTAAACTCCAGTGTACGTCTTCCGGAAGCTGGGATCGTCGAAGCGAAGAAAAAGCCAACAGTAATGGTTCCACTGCCGTCCTGTGACAGTATATTGGCTGCTAGTAAGTTTTCTTGTATACTTTCACTGCAACAATTACACTCCAACTGATCATGGATAACAGCGGAGTTAGTTTTGAATACAGTCGGTAACATTTATTATTTCAGTTCGAAGAAAATGATTGTTAATCATTCGACTTATCAATGGTATTTTAAAAGAAGTCAAATAAATTATATTTCCCGAGCATAAAGATATGATAAATACCACATTTAATGCATTTGATTTAAGAAACCAAGTGCTTAGATTAAAGGTGACGCATCCCTTTATTCCAAAACGCGACAGTTTAGAAGAAATTCTGATTTAATTTCACGCTGGTGATTCCAGATAGTGTGCGCCTAGCTGATGAAAACATGAACGCCTAGCTGGGATTTTAGTGGAAAAATATGTACGCCTAGCTGTACAGAAAATTGTACAATTTATTGCTATTTTTCACATTTTTCTTAGATAATCGGTTGAGAAAACCCATTCACAACTTTATGCTAATCTCAAGGATATGGTGCCATTTAATATACATTTTATTTATGAATAGATTGATTGATTGGATGCGGTTTTACGTCAAAGTTAATAATATTTCACTTATATGGAGACGTCGCAATGCGCTTAGGACAATGTGTAGGTAGAGTTTACGGTGCCACGCATGCTATGAGATGAAGAAACGGATTTTCAGGTATTTTTCGAAGGAATCGGCGACTTTCATTTCTACATGCAGAGTACATGGAGTATTTACTACCTATTTTTAAGATTTGGTCAGACCCAGGCCGGATTCCGAACCCACGACCTCCTACACCAAGCGCACTACCAACTGAACTATCGTATATATTGAAAAGAGCGTGTTGTTGGTAGTAGCGGAATCTATAAATCATTCCTTTCTTTTTAAATCAATCGACAAAAATAAAATAAAATAACCGAATAGATAAATAAACAGGGGACCAAAGACCTTAACGCTCACCTCAGGATATGTCATATCTCGTGTAGAAAGTCAATGGACAATCACATGTTTTAATTTTCAAGAGTTAGGACTTAATGTAAGGATATTTCCAAATTTATTATTACTTATCCTAAAATGCTACCGTGTACTTCTAAATATTTAAGGTCTAGCTACAATAAATGTATGGACAGCTAGTAAAAAGTACAAAGGCAAAAAAACTAAGCCCTTTCAGTATTCTTACACGTGTATGACCTTGACCTTTGATCCAATGAACTTCATCTACAGATCAAAATGATTGTAACGCCAATGCCATACTTATACAAAAGTTTATAGTTTTCCAGACAGATATTTTGTGACATCGTAGTTTTTAATCGCAAAGGCCCTGATTAACTGTAATGAAAATTATCCCCCCCCCTTTTTAAATGACGTTAATTACGGTGTAACAAGAAAATGCTCCCTAAACAAAGAAAATACCACAAAATTTTAAAGGGGAATATTATATTATTATAATTTCAAAAATTAGTTCAAGCCCCTTTTGTGGAATTTACTGAAAATACGAGATTTTCAAATTATCTGGGAACCAAGCATATAAATGTTCAGAAACAAATACTCCATATCTTGAACGGTTGTAAATCATTGAATCGAATGCACCCTCGGCACTTTTGGTTCTCCGATTGTGTATTTAGAATGGCGAGATTAAAACTTGTGAACTTTTTGGCTTAGTAAGAGAATATATAGTGGGAAAACCACACTTTGGGCTTCGAAATTTAAACACGCCGAAGAACCTGTATTTTAATATGAAACTAACAAATAAACATTACGTTTATCCTGTATGTGTAGTGAAAGTTCCGAGATATTGACTTTTTTAAAAAGAATTTTTGTTTTCTTCCGCTTTTATTTCCCTTCATGTGAGACATTATTTATAGCGAACTGTCATGGCGGATATGCAAATGAGATCATTACCGTTCATTTCCCAATATGTATCAAAATGACCTTAAGGCTAATACCTACAATATTCTAATATACATGCATATACAAAAAGTTGATAGTTTTCCAGACCATGCACTGACAAATATAGTAATTTAGCAATTTCCCCTTCAAGAACCTTGCCATTTCCCCATTTTGAGCCTTAAAGCTACAATTACTACATGTCCTAAGTATGCTACACATGGAATATCTAAGTTATGTCTCTTGTATCTTTAGAGGAAAAGATTTTTACTACCCCCCTTTTTTATAGGATCCAAAGGGGACATAACTCCCTCATTTGTGCAAACTAGAAAGCCCTTCACTAAGGCATGATTGTAATTAAGTTTCATCAAATTTGGCCTGGTAGTTTTGGAGGAGATGACTTAAATACATATTGTTCTGTCCTTGTTAAGTCTACTGATGAAAGGTTTATTCACTAAATAGTTGATTCACAAGATTTTGACTGCGATAATGTACAGATAATCGACTGATATCAATAAGATGGCCGGGTTGTTGAATTATTGTGAATCTACATTTGGTGGTCCAAGTTGGATTTGTATTTTGAAGTAAATTTGCATATCTCGCAAGAAAAATACTGGGATTCCTAAAAATAACTTTCATCTTGCCCTTCAAGTTGAAAACCCTGTCCATGTCTGCAACGAAAAATCAATTCTTTAAACAAGTTAACACAGCAAGCAACGTTTTGTCAGAGAACAAAATTAATTTTACAATGTTTTACAACAACACCAAACACAAATATATGTATGAAGAGATGTTCACATAAATGCAGCTAAAGTACACTAAAATCCCAGCTAGGCGGTTGTTATGATTTTGCAAGAGTTGCAGCTAAGCGTACACCGGGTAAAAAATAATACTTGTTGTAGTTAAATATTTAAACGTATATCTTGCATCTGCGATTTGTATTCAAACTCTTTGACGTTTCTTTGTTCCAATTACCTTATAAAACGGTTAAGATCGGCTTTAAATTAGGGTAAAATTCAATCTTACGCCAAGGAGGTTGGTGATTTTCCCTGGCTGTCGATGATCATTTGTGTTTTTGACATTATATGGTAATATTTGCGGGCAAATTGTAATGTCTAAGTGTTACTGATTTCAGCAACCAAAATTATAAGTGGTATACAAGACTTGACAATTTAATTTTGAGTGTTTACATACCTCTAAACTTCAGTCATTGAGACTATCAACATCACACGGTCGCTTCGACGATCGCAGCTTCCGGAAGACGTACACTGGAGTTTACATATTGTGAATAAGATCCACTATGTTTCCTGCTTTTAACAAAAACGTTTAGGGGGTCAATAAAGAGACTACTTTTTGAGATCTGCCCCCAGACAGTGAAATTTCAAGTCTATTGAAGTTATATCAATCAAAACAAGCATACTAATCCATGTCCGAATCACAATTCAGAAACAAAGCAAAAACTTTGGAACTGACAAGTTAGGGTAGATACGTAAGCAATTAATGAAAGGTATTGTTGTCCCTCCAATATGTTCAAATGGCATATTCGACAGCTTTATTCATAATAGTTATTCAGAACTGGGTTCTGATTGGCTGATACGTATTCACGCTTGTCACGGTTAGGTTAGGTGTTTCTATTTCTAACCAGTAAACGTCACGGACTGGCCCATTGTACTGTTTATGAATGAACAACAGGTAAAACAGCACAAACATCAAAATAAAGAATAAAACTTGTTTGGCCTAGAGCGACACAATTTTGTAATTTAAAATTTTAAAATATTATTAATCTACAAAACTTTCAAGCTCATATAACAAAGCCGATATTTTTGTCTCGAAGATAAATTTATTGGAAAAAAAAAAACATTTTCACTAATTGGAAGCGCATTTAGGACCTCTTACAATAATTTTAAAATAATTCGCCCCCACGAATTATAATGCGTGGGGGGGGGGGGGCGAATTACTAATCCTTGGGAACGAATTATAATTAGAGGCAGCGAATTATAATCAGTGGGAACGAATTATAATCCGTGGGAACAAATTACTAATCCATGGTAACGGATTACAATTCGATAGAGCTTCGTAACTTGAATATTGTGGCTTTAAAATGACTTAAAGCCATTAACAACACACTAAAACGAAAACGACATACATGTCGTATTATTGAAACAAGAGGCCCATGGGCCTTAACGCTCACCTGTGAACTTGACCTTTGAACCCATAACCCTCATTCATATATCAAAATGATCATTAGACCAATACCTACAATATTCTAGCATACATGCCTATACAAAATATTTATAGTTTTCAAGATAATTAACCTATTCAGTATTAATTTGCATCTGTGATCTTGACCTTTTAACTCATGACCTTTATTCATATATCAAAATTATCATAAGACCAATACCTACAATATTCCAATATATATGCCTATACAAGGAGTTTATAGTTTTTGACATAACCATTTCAGTACTTGCTTGCATTTATGACCTTGACCTTTGAACCAGTGACCTTTTTTTCATATCTCAAAATGACTGTTAGGCCAATATCTACAATATTTTAATATATACAGTTTATATTTTTTTTGATAATTTATCATTTCAGTACTTGTTTGCATCTGTGTCCTTGACCTTTGAACACATGACCTTTATTAATATAGCAAAATTACCATTGAGCCATTACCTACAATATTCTAATATGTATGCCTATACAAAAAGTTAATAGTTTTGCAGATAATCAACTATAACGGTAATAGTTGTGCATCTTTGACCTTGACCTTTGAACCCATGACCTTGATCTATGTATCAAAATGATCGTCATGTCAATACCTACAATTAACTGAAAATCCCATGCCATTATCACCTGAAATGTTTACAAAATAACATTTTTTATCAAAGGTCAAAAACAGGGACATGACCTTGACATCTTTTGGAAGAAAAATAGCAAGACAAGATCAACAGTGAAAACTCCATGCAATTATTTTCAGCCGTTATTGAGTTATAACAATAAATGTCTCATTTTCAAAATTACATAATTTTATGCAAAAAACGCGTAACCTATTTTTCGTTCAATTTTCATGAAAAACACAATTTTAATGTTCCCAGATATGCTAACTCCAAATATTCAATCAAAATTTGCCTGCACCTTTTGGTTTCAGAGAAGAAGATTTTTTTTGTCCTTTTGCTATTTTTAGTACGGTGGCCATCTTGTTGGGCGTGGCCAAACCCCGAACACAATTTTGAAAGGCTGTTCCCCAGGCATGATAATCACCATGTTTCATCAAATTTGGCCCAGTAGTGTTGGAGGAGAAGATTAAACTGTAAAGTTTACACACGACACACGACGGACGACGGATGACGGAACGTGATAGATTGCAATAGCTCATCTGAGCTAAAAATAATACTATAGTGTAGAAAGTTAGTTCAAAATAGGTATTTTGGTAAAATATCTTTTTTTATTTAAAATTGAATATTAAAACCCAATATATCATTTTTCATGATTTTTTTTGCCGCATCATTTTGTGTGATTTCAGAATTTTTGGGTAAAAACAAAAAAGTTGCTTAAGTAATCATTACCAATTTCAAATGTCTCATTGGGGATTTGTGTAGAGGGTGGAAGTTTACACAATTGAATATACCTGACCCATTATGCAGATTAGAATTGGGTTCATTACCTTTAAAAATACATTACAACCTGTAGACTTACATTTCAAACATGTTTAGAAACAATAATTGTTCCATGTGGATACATATAAAAATTCCTTTTATTTATACAGTGCAATGCAATTTTTAACTTTAGCACGGATTTTTGCCATAAATAGCAGTGTTTGATATTATATACACACATATCTATGACCTCTATCTATTGTACCTTAGAAAGAAGCTAATCTGCATATGAAATGGCAAAATGGTCTGTTGCTATTTGCATATGACCTATTACCTGTCCTTTTGGCTGTTTGAAACCGTGTCTACCTTCCCACCACAAAGCATGATAAACAAGAGCAAAATTTTAATGATAGTCTTTTAAACAAATCTTTTTCCTTTTGTCTTAAAAAATACAATATAAATAGTCTGGTCCGGCAATAAAATTGAAAAACAATTGATATATGACATTAATTTATGACTTTGATAAGAAAAAGATATATTACCAAAATACATTTTTTCAACTTGTTTTCTGCACTATAGGAATGGTAATTTTATATTTTATTTGTATTTGGGACTATTGATTTCAAAAAGAATTTAGAGGATCACTGAACATCATTTTTCTACCTATTCTAAATCTTAGTAAGAGTTATGCTTGTATGTGCACTATTGTTTTAGTGGCATCCAGGTCACAATTAACTTTGTTTATACCCATTCGGTTCGAGATTGTTGCCACACTGATCCAAGATGGGCCACAGTGCTCATCGTGAAATGAAGTTGACTGTTCCAAGTTAGAGCATCCTCCAAATGGGATTCAAAACCACGTGACCTTTAGATATGGCGTCAGATGAACTGATCTGGCTGAGTTACACGTGTCTATTGTAGCTGTAAACTCTTGCAGGATTCTAGTCTTCCCACTTTTTATAAATCCGAGAGCAGGGTATGTATACTATCTCCCTATAATGCGAGAAGGTCTAGTAAGGACTTTGCTGATGTAGCATCGAACTCGGTTTATTTCGACCTTTTTGTCTGTAAAATGTAATTAATGGGATTTCACATCAAATTTATATCTTGATGTCACTCGGTGTAGATGAAGTGACTTCTTTAGGTGTAGCACAATAAAGAACCATCCTGCAAAAGGAAAAAGGACCAAATTTTTGTCTCTTCAAACTAAAGCTGGCGACGTCCAGAAAGTAAAGTTAGCTACTAGTAAACGGCTACGTGTAGGAGAAAAGTTTGGTACTATAGCGAGTTACTTATGCAAAAGCGACTGGTTTTGATGACATTTTAGGTTAATAGAATTATAATATTTTCTCAGTGGCAAGTATCGTTGTCTGGGGAGTATGATTTGCATGTACAGTCAACCCTGTCTATAAAAGCCACCAAAGGGAAGCAGGAAAGTGGCCTTTATAGACAGATGACCCTTATTTACAGGTATTAAAGAGCAATTGAGATAAATGTTTACTGGTCTTTAATGCACGTTTGACTGTACTAGCCCATCTGTATAATCAGTATAAGCTCAATAAGGTACAGTGTTTTATATTCACCTCACTTTCGACTCACTCAGCTAACATTTCTCCATCACTATCTCTAAAGCATTGAGGTCGAAACTTTTAATGAACAAATGTGTCACAATAAGAACTGTCATGTGCTACTTTTTAATTTTTATAAAATAATGCAATCAAAAGTAGCACGTGGCATTTTAATGCATTATTTTATACAAAATCAAAAGTAGCACATGACAGAAATAATATTACTGGGAGTTTTATATCATTTGGTTTTCTACTATTTGGTTCTATTCGAACGTAAAATCATAAAGCCTATATAACTGTAATTGGTTAGTAACTGGTTGTAACTGAATACTTGACAAAATCCATAAACACAAAGAATAAGACAGTAAAATAGGAGATTGGTTGTAACTGAATACTTGACAAAATCCATAAACACAAAGAATAAGACAGTAAAATAGGAGATTGGTTGTAACTGAATACTTGACAAAATCCATAAACACAAAGAATAAGACAGTAAAATAGGAGATTGGTTGTAACTGAATACTTGACAAAATCCATAAACACAAAGAATAAGACAGTAAAATAGGAGATTGGTTGTAGCTGAATACTTGACAAAATCCATAAACACAAAGAATAAGACAGTAAAATAGGAGATTGGTTGTAACTGAATACTTGACAAAATCCATAAACACAAAGAATAAGACAGTAAAATAGGAGATTGGTTGTAGCTGAATACTTGACAAAATCCATAAACACAAAGTATTATACATTAAAATCATTAAAATCTTCGGAAAAAGGACCGACACAAATTGTGTGCCGAAACGCTTGAAGGCCCAGGGGCGTAGCTGGGGTGTTTATGATGTGGACGCCTAAAGAGGGTAGGGGGTTGCGGGGCCGCCCTGATGCGAATTTTCGGCCCTCCAAGGCGCTATTTATCAGAATTTTTCTTATAATTTTATGCTATGCTGTGTCGTTCTTTTGAGGACTGGTTCATTCTTAAACCTGAAGACGAGGTAAAAGGGGATCTGATGTTGTATGGCATAAGCTCTACGAAAACAACACACTCAATAATTGAGAAAGTCAAGTTAAAATGGGAGTTCAATTAATATAGTGGCGAGGTTAAACGGAGGAGAGGAAATATATTTGTAAATATATTGCGTTAATACATAATGAAACTGACGAATGGCTAGTAGAAGTTCTTTAATGTAATTGTTAACAGGCATTCGTATCTAGGCATAAGAATTAGATCATGATTATGTGCAACCAGATAAAGTCACTTGAAAGCAAGTCTTCGTTGTTTCTCTCTCTCTCTCGTTTTTTTTTTTTTTTTTTTGCGAAAACGATGTGGACGTTTTTGCGTACAAACGTACGCCTGGCTACGCCCCTGGAAGCATTACACAGACATCAATGGACCACGGTTCTAAATACGTTAAATGCTACTACTGACGGTGACAATTTGTCATTTTATATAAGGCTGAAGTCTCTGCTATATTGTAACCCCTCCACCAAACGTTGGAAATGAAACTTACACGATGTAAAAAAAAGCAAATATTGGTAATCTTTTTTGGAACAACAAATAATTATTTTTGAGAAAATGATAAAAATGTTTTAAGCTTTAAATGGTCCTCAAAATGGCATCTGATATTTCTGAATAGCTTGAAATAAAACAAAATTATAGAGAGTTGAATTTTTTCCAGTTTACGTTTTAGGGAAATCTTAGTTAAGGAAGGATTGCGAAACTGTGGCCAGTCTTTGGTTGATGTCAGTCATGGAGTCTTGGAACATAACATCTATGGCCGGGGATGTAGGGAAACTGTGACCTGTCTTTGGTTGATGTCAGTGAGGGAGTCTTGATGGACTGGGATGTAGGGAAACTGTGACCTGTCTTTGGTTGATGTCAGTGAGGGAGTCTTGGTACATAACATCTATGGACGGGGATGTAGGGAAACTGTGACCTGTCTTTGGTTGATGTCAGTGAGGGAGTCTTGGTACATAACATCTATGGACGGGGATGTAGGGAAACTGTGACCTGTCTTTGGTTGATGTCAGTCAGGGAGTCTTGGAACATAACATCTATGGACTGGGATGTAGGGAAACTGTGACCTGTCTTTGGTTGATGTCAGTGAGGGAGTCTTGGAACATAACATCTATGGACGGGGATGTAGGGAAACTGTGACCTGTCTTTGGTTGATGTCAGTGAGGGAGTCTTGATGGACTGGGATGTAGGGAAACTGTGACCTGTCTTTGGTTGATGTCAGTGAGGGAGTCTTGGTACATAACATCTATGGACGGGGATGTAGGGAAACTGTGACCTGTCTTTGGTTGATGTCAGTGAGGGAGTCTTGGTACATAACATCTATGGACGGGGATGTAGGGAAACTGTGACCTGTCTTTGGTTGATGTCAGTGAGGGAGTCTTGGAACATAACATCTATGGACGGGGATGTAGGGAAACTGTGACCTGTCTTTGGTTGATGTCAGTGAGGGAGTCTTGGAACATAACATCTATGGACGGGGATGTAGGGAAACTGTGGTCGGTCTTTGGTTGATGCCAGAGAGGGAGTCTTGGAACATAACATCTATGGACGGGGATGTAGGGAAACTGTGGCCGGTCTTTGGTTGATGTCAGTGAGGGAGTCTTGAAACATAACATCTATGGACGGGGATGTAGGGAAACTGTGGCCGGTCTTTGGTTGATGTCAGTGAGGGAGTCTTGGAACATAACATCTATGGACGGGGATGTAGGGAAACTGTGACCTATCTTTGGTTGATGTCAGTGAGGTAGTCTTGGAACATAACATCTATGGACTGGGATGTAGGGAAACTGTGGCGGTCTTTGGTTGATGCCAGAGAGGGAGTCTTGGAACATAACATCTATGGACGGGGATGTAGGGAAACTGTGGCCGGTCTTTGGTTGATGTCAGTGAGGGAGTCTTGGAACATAACATCTATGGACGGGGATGTAGGGAAACTATGACCTGTCTTTGCAATTGGTTGATGTCAGTGATGGAGTCTTAGAACATAACATCTATGGACGGGGATGTAGGGAAACTGTGGCCGGTCTTTGGTTGATGTCAGTGATGGAGTCTTGGAACATAACATCTATGGACTGGGATGTAGGGAAACTGTGGCCTGTCTTTGGTTGATGTCAGTGAGGTAGTCTTGGTACATAACATCTATGGACGGGGATGTAGGGAAACTGTGACCTGTCTTTGGTTGATGTCAGTGATGGAGTCTTAGAACATAACATCTATGGACGGGGATGTAGAGAAAATTGCATTTCTGAAATAAATGGAATAATTTCCTGTCTGTGAGAACATATTTTACCCCATATATAACGAGAAGAAAGTTTTCTGCATTTGTCAGTAGCATGCATTCACCTAAAGCAATTGTTGGGAGTCAGCATCAACGTAAAGATTTTAAGTAATTTTCAAAAGATTTTTAAATTCCATTTTTCAGCACAAAAACACAATTTGGTCACAGTAGGACGTCTATTCTGTCCCCATTACTTAACAATCTATATGACATAACTTTTTTCAGCATATGCATAATAATTAAATTGTTAATTAGAAAATATGTATGGTAATGTTCGATTTGATAAAAGAAAAAGTCAAAATTTCCTATTAATCCTATTTCTAGATCTAATTTATAATTCTTAATGCGTTAAGCATCTTAATAAAAATTACAAGAACCTAGTGTTTCGGAGCTTAAATAACTTGATACCACTGCAGTAAAGGTATGCCTTTGGACAATATAGATGTACATGCACTGCGAATCCAGCAGTGTGGTATGTGGGAGGTCGTGGATTCGAACCTTGGTCGGAGTCTGACAAAGGCTTGAAAAATAGGTACTTTCGCCAATCACTCAACATTTAGAAATGAGTCATGGGGTCCTTCAGTAAAGATCTTTTAAAATACCCATGTCCTGTGTCTTGTTTCGCGTGGTACATTAAAGAATCCTCCCTACACATTTCCCTAAGCGAACTTCTGAGGAAAAATTGTCTAGATCTGCCACTTCACCAATAGCTGGTGACGTATCGATATAAATGAAATGTTTTTGAATGTCCAGGGTGTAAAACTCTGTTAAATCAATCAATTAATCAATCAATCTATTCATCAATCAATCAATCAATCAATCAATCAATCAATCATTCAATCCATCCATCCATCATGCCCATGTTTATATTTGTATTTCGCGTGGTAAGAACTTAAACAGTGACTAAACTCTATAAAACAAAATAAGATCAAGATTTGCATTTATAATTGGTCAACAGAATTCTGCAGAATTTATGTTTGAATTTTCACATAATTAACTTACGCACGTCTCTAGCTGAGCTCTGTCAGATATTTAAATGCCTCTGTCGATGCCTTAGTTTGCTCCTCACAACAAGGGAGATGGTTTGTCACTTCGCGGCTCATCCATGATCGGTGGTTTTTATCAGTCAATCTGGTTTCCTACACCATCCAAAATTTGACCTCGATACAAGTGAAAAACTTCTTGACTGTAAAAAACATAAAAAACAATGCGCTAATTTTTCGTTTCAAGGAACCCTTTAAATGAATGTCACAAAACCGGGACACGGATAAAAACGCAAAAGAATCTTGAAAAATGCCATTTCAACTTGTGTAAAGAAGAAAAAATAAAATGATTATTGTTGTTTTGTAGGTTAGATATAATACAAATTCATTCAGAAAAAAGAAGAAAAAAAAAGAAAAAGAAATGAAAAAAATCATTGACTGTCTGTTTTATCTGGCGAAGCTTTGATTGGGAACAGCTTCAAGGGTTCAAGGGCTGTAGTGATTGGACAAGAAGTGCCACGTGACCTTTGGGTTGCTATAGTTATGTTATCATCAGTGTCATTGTGGCTTCAGCTTCATTTCAACAAGTGCGTGTTTTGATTAGTCGGATAAGTTAGTGGCTTGGTTTATCCGTGTTTTATATTGGATTTAGTGTGCAAGTGACTTGGATTATTCATCTGTTTTGGATTTAGCAAAGAAAGTGACTTGGATTATTCTTGTGGTAATATTGGGAAGAATTTAATGATCTATAGTGTGACATTCTGTAACAGTCCAAGGTAAGTACCTTTATTGTATTTGGTGTAATTCTCGCCTCAGTTTTTATGCGTGATTATTATAACCGTCAACCACGTACGTTCGACCATTTATAAAAAAAAATTACAGAAAATTACGGATTTAATTCAATTTAATAGATTTTTAATGTTAATCATATTTAGGAGTTAAAAGAGGTCTGGTAGAAAGGGATATTTTACGGTTTTTTTTGTTTTTGTTTTGTTCTTATTGTTGTTGTTTTTGTATATGAATAGATGTATTACTTAGATATAAAAACAACTCAGTATTATTGTTAAAATCTGAAATATCACGCCTGGCTTATGCACTTTAAAAGGTATCGAAGATATGTTGGACAAAACCATCTTTTTGTCTATTGCTTTGTAAACTTTATTATCATTTCCCACTATAGTCTGATCACATTTTCATTGAGGAAAAAAACGTTTTGAATGGGTGATGTTTTCATATTTTGATTTTTTTTTTCTTTTTTTTTTTTTTTTGCAAATATTCTCAGCTTTTTTAAAATTTTGCTTTTAATTAATATAAAGAAATTTTAATAAACTTTTTCGATAAAAGTTTGTTGAGAAATAAATACTTGTTCGTTTGCAGTTTTAAAAGTTATAAGTATTTAAAAATTAATTAATATTCTATCTACATGGTTAATTTTTTATATTCACTAGTTTTTGAGTTTTTGAGAGTGAAAATATAGTAATTAGTTGCATATTCATAGTATTCATTCAGAACTGGGTTCTGATTGGCTAATACGTATTCACGCGGTACGGGTTTATACAGGTGTTTCTATTCCTAACCAGTATACATCATCGGACTATCCCGTAATGTGTTATATTTGTATATATTTTGATAAGTATAAGATGGTGACCGATGTAACTGAAAGCATCACAACAATATGTATATCATTCACTTGACATGTTTTTAATCTTCCAGAGTTGTACTACAAAGTGTAACATAGTAACCTGAAGTATACAAAGTGTAGCAAACATAGGTGCGCCAAACAGCGACAGGATTCACATAGATCTCCCTTCTTTAGTCTGTAATTTTTATAATGATAAAACATTTAGCTTCGACATTCTTTGCATTTTGGTTCTTAAACATAAACTGAATTTTTTAACATCAAACACAATATAAACACAATATTAACTTCAAAATTATATTGTATATAAAAAATTCAATTATTTCTTAGAAATGATTTCAGATATGCGGTTTTCTAAACTAAGTAACACACTAGTATCTTGTAGCATATTAATTCAAAACATGTTTATATATATATATGAAAACAACATGGCGGACTTGGCCGAGTAGTACTGTCACTGGCTATCTAAGTCAAGGGTTGTGGGTTCAAACCTCACTCAAGCCTAGGAAATTTTATGAGATGATTTTCATCTCCTGTCCATACTAGAGCTGTAAAAGCTTGTTACTTAGTAGTCTTTTGGATGAGATTCAAAACCCAGGTCCTATGTCTCAGTGCACACTAAAGACACCTCTGTAGAGTTCGATAAATAGTAGGCCACCTGTGGCCGCTGCACAGGACACTTACAACCACAAGCGATTGAAACAGACTTAGCTAAGTAGAACATGAATATGCTCTACTGCCTAAACCCTATTTATATCCCCCTTAAACTTGATCGGATGTAACCGTGGGCTGGTGCAATTAAGTATTTTTTGTGGTGTTGCCATGGCTACCAAAACAAAGTCAGGGTGACCTGAGGGTAAAATAACTCTCTGAAACCGACGACAAGGGGAAAGTCTGATTTAGGTTCTTTAGGGGTTTTTTTAGCTTACAGTTAGTTCATTTCACGAAATTGGGACAGTTTTGCATTTCAATTTTGAAAAAAATGCATAAAATAACTTGAAATTTTTATAACTAACCTATTTGAACAGATAAATATATTTGTCATATTCACATTGTGCCAAGGTCATGGGTAAATGTCATGACCTAAATTATGACCTTTGTGCTTTTACTAGATATCTGGAAAGACGTATATAATATTGTAGGTGTTGATATACTGGTCATTTTGATATATAGATAAAGGTCATGAGTTCAAAGTTCAAGGCCACAGATAACATAAGAATACTGAAATGAGTAATTATCTGGAAAACTGTAAACTTTTTGTTAAGGCATGTATGTAAGTGCTACCCTAAAATCTTGGCATCATTATAGCTCATCTGAACAAAAGTCATGTGAGCTTATGACATAGTGCAGGGTGTGTGTGTGTGTGTGTGTGTGTGTGTGTGTGTGTGTGATTAACACCTATTTTCGACTTTTCCTCTAAAATATCTGACAGATTTCAATGAAACTTGGTCAGAAGTATATATTTGCCAGTGTTATTCAGATTTGTCTGTGGTATTGCCATAGCTACCATATCTAGGTCAAGATGATCTAGTGGAGTAAAAATCTTAAAAAATCTTCATCTCAGAAATAACGATTGGAGAAAAAAATCTGATGTGATATTTGGTTTCTCTAGGGTCTTAAGCCTAAAGTTTGTTCTTTTCATGAAATTTGGACAAAAAATAGGTTACACATTTTTGTGTTTAGTTTTGAAAAAATGGTAAAATAATTTCAAATTGTTATAACTTGACTTTTTGATCAGATAATGTCATGGGGTTTTCAGTTTTGACATATTCTTGTAATAACCTTCAAGGTCAAGGTAAATTGTGATATTAGAATAATATTGGTATTGCTTTAAGGATCATTTTAATATATAGATTAAGGACATGGGTTTAAAAGTCAAGGTCACAGATGGGATAGAAAACTGAAAATGTTAATTATCTGCAAAACTATTAACATGTATATTATAATATTGTAGGTAATTTTGATGTATAGAAAAAAGTCATGGTTCAAAGGCCAAGGTCACAGATGCAAAACATAGCCTAAATGGTTAATTATCTCTAAAACTATAAACTTTTTGTACATTTATGTATATTAGAACATTATAGGTATTGACACAGTGATCATTTTGATATATAGATGAAGGTCATGGGTTCAAAAGTCAAGGTCACAGATTCAAAAGAATACTGAAATAGTTCATTATCTGGAAAACTAGAAACATTTTGTATAGTGGAATATTGTAGGTATTGATGCAACAATCATTTGAATAATAGAAAAAGGTGATGGGTTCAAAGGTCACGGTCACAGATGCAAAAGAAAACTGAAATGGTTATTTATCTAGAAAAGTATAAACTTTTTGTATAAGCACATATTTAAGAGTAATGTAGGTCTTTATACAATGATCATTTTGATGTATACATAAAGGTCATGGATTCAAAGGTCAAGGTCACAGATGCAAAAGACTACTGAAATTGTTAATTATCTAAAAAATGTTTCAAACTGTTACTATATTCAAAGATTTTGACAATGGAGTTACAGTGTTTATGTTTTCTTGAAATGTATCAGCTAGTAATAATTTATCAGGCCCAATGGGCCTTTTTGTTCACTTTTTAGGGTCATCAAATAATTCCAATTTTTATTTAAATTTGTGATGAAAAACTGAAGGTGTTTGAGTATCAAGACTACATCTTACTTTGTGTAACATAGTTTACACAAAAACTTTCAAATTTAGCAGCATTTTATCTAAAGCACAGCTAGAGACCCTAAAACTCAATATAAGAAACACATATTTAGTCAAATTCAAAACCAAAGCCGTTGTTTCTGTGCACATTTATGCATAAAATAATCTTTGTACATGTTTGTGTATATACTTTGAGGCAAAACAAATAAAAAATCACATACTGTCCTCAAATATATAATACATGATTAACTCTTATATCTAACATACTTTACAGGCTATCATATGTCTATAAGACCACCATAATTTTCAGTCAAGACCATACCAGTACTGTTATTTGTAGCTACTGATCGGTATAAGACCACCATAATTTTCAGTCAAGACCATACCTGTACCGTTATTTGTAGCTACTGATCAGTATAAGATCACCATAATTTTCAGTCAAGACCATACCTGTACCGTTATTTGTAGCTACTGATCGGTATAAGACCACCATAATTTTCAGTCAAGACCATACCTGTACCGTTATTTGTAGCTACTGATTGGACCATAAGATTTCCACTAATTTTCATTCGTTGTTCACATTGTTTATTACCATATATGGGTATGGATTAGAAAAAATAAAAAAAACCCTAAAAATAAAACCAATTGGAAGAACAACTCATCCTTGGTAACCATGTAGACTGTTCCTATTTAGAAGACATATCAGCCACTCCATCATTAGTCTATTAGAAAACCAATAAAAGTATATTTTACATTCTGTACTTACTGTATCTTTTTGTTTTCCTTTTATTTATTTATTAAAACTTTATTTTCTTAAAAGATCAACAAAAAAACTTAATTATAAAAATTTAAAAGCACTTAATTTGGTTTTTGTTTTGTTTGTTGTATGTATGTGTAAAATATAAACTGTAAAATACATTAATCATAATAAAACTGCAAAATGGCAACATTGACCATCCTATGTGGACATTCTCTCAAGAATTTCAGCCCCTCAGATGTGTACCTGTCGTGTAAGACCAACCTCCTAAGTATAAAAACCTGTCATATATCTGAGGGTTTACAGTATATTAAAACTGAAAACCATCCAAAGACTAAACTGTCGTTCAGACCTCGAAAACGGTTCGGATGGAAACCAGACTTCCAAAATTGGAAAAATTATATAGGGTCAGCAGTTCTAAATTAGGGTCAGCCAGTTAAGTTGAAACACAACATTTTTTTTCTTGGCCTAACATTATTTTTAAAAAAGCCTTGAAAATGAGTTTGTCCTTAAAAAAACCCCTTGAATTTTAGGTTTGAGCCCTTAAAAACACTTGAATTTTGATTTAGATAGAGAAATGGAATATTTTTGCCAGAAAATCTGCAAGTTGTTGACACTTGTCAGTAAAATTGGCTAATTATCAGACAAATTTGGGCCTTTTTTACAATAATTGGGTTATAAGGTCCCTATCCCTATCATTAACCACTTGTGTGTATTAGAATTCCAAGTCATCATTATCATTGTGCTTTGTACCTATGATGATTACTTGTGTGTATTAGGGTTCAAATTCATCGTTATCACTGTGCTTTGTACACAAGATGATTACTTGTGTGTATTAGAATTCCAAGTCATCATTATCACTGTGCTTTGTACACACGATGATTACTTGTGCGTATTAGAATTCAAATTCATCGTTATCACTGTGCTTTGTACACAAGATGATTTCTTGTGTGTATTACAATTTCAAGTCATCATTATCACTCTGCTTTGTACACAGGATGATAACTTGTGTGTATTAGAATTCCAAGTCATCATTATCACTCTGCTTTGTACACATGATGATTACTTGTGTGTATTAGAATTCCAAGTCATCTTTATCACTGTGCTTTGTACACAGGATGATTACTTGTGTGTATTAGAATTCCAAGTCATCGTTATCACTCTGCTTTGTACACAGGATGATTACTTGTGTGTATTAGAATTTCAAGTCATCATTATCACTGTGCTTTGTACACATAATGATTACTTGTGTGTATTAGAATTCCAAGTCATCATTATCACTGTGCTTTGTACACATAATGATTACTTGTGTGTATTACAATTTCAAGTCATCTTTATCACTGTGCTTTGTACACATGATGATTACTTGTGTGTGTTAGAATTCCAAGTCATCATTATCACTGTGCTTTGTACACAGGATGATAACTTGTGTGTATTAGAATTCCAAGTCATCATTATCACTCTGCTTTGTACACATGATGATTACTTGTGTGTATTAGAATTCCAAGTCATCTTTATCACTGTGCTTTGTACACAGGATGATTACTTGTGTGTATTAGAATTCCAAGTCATCGTTATCACTCTGCTTTGTACACAGGATGATTACTTGTGTGTATTAGAATTCCAAGTCATCATTATCACTGTGCTTTGTACACATGATGATTACTTGTGTGTATTAGAATTCCAAGTCATCATTATCACCATGCTTTGTACACATGATGATTACTTGTGCGTATTAGAATTCCAAGTCATCTTTATCACTGTGCTTTGTACACATGATGATTACTTGTGTGTATTAGAATTCCAAGTGATCCTTATCACTGTGCTTTGTACACATGATGATTACTTGTGTGTATTAGAATTCCAAGTCATCATTATCACTGTGCTTTGTACACATGATGATTACTTGTGTGTATTAGAATTCCAAGTCATCATTATCACTGTGCTTTGTACACATGATGATTACTTGTGTGTATTAGAATTCCAAGTGATCCTTATCACTGTGCTTTGTACACATGATGATTACTTGTGTGTATTAGAATTCCAAGTCATCATTATCACCATGCTTTGTACACAGGATGATTACTTGTTTGTATTAGAATTCCAAGTCATTATCACTGTGCTTTGTACACATGATGATTTCTTGTGTGTATTAGAATTCCAAGTCATCGTTATCACTGTGCTTTGTACACATGATGATTACTTGTGTGTATTAGAATTTCAAGTCATCATTATCACCATGCTTTGTACACAGGATGATTACTTGTGTGTATTAGAATTCCAAGTCATCTTTATCACTCTGCTTTGTACACATGATGATTACTTGTGTGTATTAGAATTTCAAGTCATCATTATCACCATGCTTTGTACACAGGATGATTACTTGTGTGTATTAGAATTTCAAGTCATCATTATCACCATGCTTTGTACACAGGATGATTACTTGTGTGTATTAGAATTCCAAGTCATTGTTATCACTGTGCTTTGTACACATGATGATTACTTGTGTGTATTAGAATTTCAAGTCATTTTTATCACTGTGCTTTGTACACAGGGTGATTACTTGTGTGTATTAGAATTCCAAGTCATCTTTATCACTGTGCTTTGTACACAGGATGATTACTTGTGTGTATTAGAATTCCAAGTGATCCTTATCACTGTGCTTTGTACACATGATGATTACTTGTGTGCATTAGAATTCCAAGTCATCTTTATCACTGTGCTTTGTACACAGGATGATTACTTGTGTGTATTAGAATTCCAAGTCATTGTTATCACTCTGCTTTGTACACAGGATGATTACTTGTGTGTATTAGAATTCCAAGTCATCATTATCACTGTGCTTTGTACACATGATGATTACTTGTGTGTATTAGAATTCCAAGTCATCCTTATCACTGTGCTTTGTACACATGATGATTACTTGTGTGTATTAGAATTTCAAGTCATCATTATCACCATGCTTTGTACACATGATGATTACTTGTGTGTATTAGAATTCCAAGTCATCATTATCACTGTGCTTTGTACACATGATGATTACTTGTGTGTATTAGAATTCCAAGTCATCGTTATCACTGTGCTTTGTACACATGATGATTACTTGTGCGTATTAGAATTCAAATTCATCGTTATCACTGTGCTTTGTACACAAGATGATTTCTTGTGTGTATTACAATTTCAAGTCATCATTATCACCATGCTTTGTACACATGATGATTACTTGTGTGTATTAGAATTCCAAGTCATCATTATCACTGTGCTTTGTACACAGGATGATAACTTGTGTGTATTAGAATTCCAAGTCATCATTATCGCTCTGCTTTGTACACATGATGATTACTTGTGTGTATTAGAATTCCAAGTCATCTTTATCACTGTGCTTTGTACACAGGATGATTACTTGTGTGTATTAGAATTTCAAGTCATCTTTATCACTGTGCTTTGTACACATAATGATTACTTGTGTGTATTAGAATTCCAAGTCATCTTTATCACTGTGCTTTGTACACATGATGATTACTTGTGTGTATTAGAATTCCAAGTGATCCTTATCACTGTGCTTTGTACACATGATGATTAGTTGTGTGTATTAGAATTCCAAGTCATTGTTATCACTCTGCTTTGTACACAGGATGATTACTTGTGTGTATTAGAATTTCAAGTCATCATTATCACCATGCTTTGTACACATGATGATTACTTGTGTGTATTAGAATTCCAAGTCATCTTTATCACTGTGCTTTGTACACATGATAATTACTTGTGTGTATTAGAATTTGAAGTCATCATTATCACCATGCTTTGTACACAGGATGATTACTTGTGTGTATTAGAATTCCAAGTCATCATTATCACTGTGCTTTGTACACATGATGATTACTTGTGTGTATTAGAATTCCAAGTCATCTTTATCACTGTGCTTTGTACACATGATGATTACTTGTGCGTATTAGAATTCAAATTCATCGTTATCACTGTGCTTTGTACACAAGATGATTTCTTGTGTGTATTACAATTTCAAGTCATCATTATCACCATGCTTTGTACACATGATGATTACTTGTGTGTGTTAGAATTCCAAGTCATCATTATCACTGTGCTTTGTACACAGGATGATTACTTGTGCGTATTAGAATTCAAATTCATCATTATCACTGTGCTTTGTACACAGGATGATTACTTGTGTGTATTAGAATTCCAAGTCATCTTTATCACTGTGCTTTGTACACAGGATGATTACTTGTGCGTATTAGAATTCAAATTCATCATTATCACTATGCTTTGTACACAGGATGATTACTTGTGTGTATTAGAATTCCAAGTCATCTTTATCACTGTGCTTTGTACACAGGGTGATTACTTGTGTGTATTAGAATTCCAAGTGATCCTTATCACTGTGCTTTGTACACAGGATGATTACTTGTGTGTATTAGAATTCCAAGTGATTCTTATCACTGTGCTTTGTACACATGATGATTACTTGTGCGTATTAGAATTCAAATTCATCGTTATCACTGTGCTTTGTACACAAGATGATTTCTTGTGTGTATTACAATTTCAAGTCATCATTATCACCATGCTTTGTACATATGATGATTACTTGTGTGTGTTAGAATTCCAAGTCATCATTATCACTGTGCTTTGTACACAGGATGATTACTTGTGCGTATTAGAATTCAAATTCATCATTATCACTGTGCTTTGTACACAGGATGATTACTTGTGTGTATTAGAATTCCAAGTCATCTTTATCACTGTGCTTTGTACACAGGATGATTACTTGTGCGTATTAGAATTCAAATTCATCATTATCACTGTGCTTTGTACACAGGATGATTACTTGTGTGTATTAGAATTCCAAGTCATCTTTATCACTGTGCTTTGTACACAGGGTGATTACTTGTGTGTATTAGAATTCCAAGTGATCCTTATCACTGTGCTTTGTACACAGGATGATTACTTGTGTGTATTAGAATTCCAAGTGATTCTTATCACTGTGCTTTGTACACATGATGATTACTTGTGTGTATTAGAATTCCAAGTCATCGTTATCACTGTGCTTTGTACACATGATGATTACTTGTGTGTATTAGAATTCCAAGTCATCTTTATCACTGTGCTTTGTACACATGATGATTACTTGTGTGTATTAGAATTCCAAGTCATCTTTATCACTGTGCTTTGTACACAGGATGATTACTTGTGTGTATTAGAATTCCAAGTCATCTTTATCACTGTGCTTTGTACACAGGGTGATTACTTGTGTGTATTAGAATTCCAAGTGATCCTTATCACTGTGCTTTGTACACAGGATGATTACTTGTGTGTATTAGAATTCCAAGTGATTCTTATCACTGTGCTTTGTACACATGATGATTACTTGTGTTTATTAGAATTCCAAGTCATCGTTATCACTGTGCTTTGTACACATGATGATTACTTGTGTGTATTAGAATTCCAAGTCATCATTATCACTCTGCTTTGTACACATGATGATTACTTGTGTGTATTAGAATTCCAAGTCATCTTTATCACTGTGCTTTGTACACAGGATGATTACTTGTGTGTATTAGAATTCCAAGTGATCCTTATCACTGTGCTTTGTACACATGATGATTACTTGTGTGTATTAGAATTCCAAGTCATCATTATCACTGTGCTTTGTACACATGATGATTACTTGTGTGTATTAGAATTCCAAGTCATCTTTATCACTGTGCTTTGTACACAGGATGATTACTTGTGTGTATTAGAATTCTAAGTCATCGTTATCACTGTGCTTTGTACACATGATGATTACTTGTGTGTATTAGAATTCCAAGTCATCATTATCACCATGCTTTGTACACAGGATGATTACTTGTGTGTATTAGAATTTCAAGTCATCATTATCACTGTGCTTTGTACACATGATGATTACTTGTGTGTATTAGAATTCCAAGTCATCATTATCACCATGCTTTGTACACAGGATGATTACTTGTGTGTATTAGAATTTCAAGTCATCATTATCACTGTGCTTTGTACACATGATGATTACTTGTGTGTATTAGAATTCCAAGTCATCATTATCACTGTGCTTTGTACACATAATGATTACTTGTGTGTATTAGAATTCCAAGTCATCATTATCACCATGCTTTGTACACAGGGTGATTACTTGTGTGTATTAGAATTCCAAGTCATCATTATCACTGTGCTTTGTACACATGATGATTACTTGTGTGTATTAGAATTCCAAGTCATCATTATCACCATGCTTTGTACACATGATGATTACTTGTGCGTATTAGAATTCCAAGTCATCTTTATCACTGTGCTTTGTACACATGATGATTACTTGTGTGTATTAGAATTCCAAGTGATCCTTATCACTGTGCTTTGTACACATGATGATTACTTGTGTGTATTAGAATTCCAAGTCATCATTATCACTGTGCTTTGTACACATGATGATTACTTGTGTGTATTAGAATTCCAAGTCATCATTATCACTGTGCTTTGTACACATGATGATTACTTGTGTGTATTAGAATTCCAAGTGATCCTTATCACTGTGCTTTGTACACATGATGATTACTTGTGTGTATTAGAATTCCAAGTCATCATTATCACCATGCTTTGTACACAGGATGATTACTTGTTTGTATTAGAATTCCAAGTCATCATTATCACTGTGCTTTATACACATGATGATTTCTTGTGTGTATTAGAATTCCAAGTCATCGTTATCACTGTGCTTTGTACACAGGATGATTACTTGCGTGTATTAGAATTCCAAGTCATCTTTATCACTCTGCTTTGTACACATGATGATTACTTGTGTGTATTAGAATTTCAAGTCATCATTATCACCATGCTTTGTACACAGGATGATTACTTGTGTGTATTAGAATTTCAAGTCATCCTTATCACTGTGCTTTGTACACAGGATGATTACTTGTGTGTATTAGAATTCCAAGTCATCTTTATCACTCTGCTTTGTACACATGATGATTACTTGTGTGTATTAGAATTTCAAGTCATCATTATCACCATGCTTTGTACACATGATGATTACTTGTGTGTATTAGAATTTCAAGTCATCATTATCACCATGCTTTGTACACAGGATGATTACTTGTGTGTATTAGAATTCCAAGTCATTGTTATCACTGTGCTTTGTACACATGATGATTACTTGTGTGTATTAGAATTTCAAGTCATTTATCACTGTGCTTTGTACACAGGGTGATTACTTGTGTGTATTAGAATTCCAAGTCATCTTTATCACTGTACTTTGTACACAGGATGATTACTTGTGTGTATTAGAATTCCAAGTGATCCTTATCACTGTGCTTTGTACACATGATGATTACTTGTGTGCATTAGAATTCCAAGTCATCTTTATCACTGTGCTTTGTACACAGGATGATTACTTGTGTGTATTAGAATTCCAAGTCATTGTTATCACTCTGCTTTGTACACAGGATGATTACTTGTGTGTATTAGAATTCCAAGTCATCATTATCACTGTGCTTTGTACACATGATGATTACTTGTGTGTATTAGAATTCCAAGTCATCCTTATCACTGTGCTTTGTACACATGATGATTACTTGTGTGTATTAGAATTTCAAGTCATCATTATCACCATGCTTTGTACACAGGATGATTACTTGTGTGTATTAGAATTCCAAGTCATCATTATCACTGTGCTTTGTACACATGATGATTACTTGTGTGTATTAGAATTCCAAGTCATCTTTATCACTGTGCTTTGTACACATGATGATTACTTGTGCGTATTAGAATTCAAATTCATCGTTATCACTGTGCTTTGTACACAAGATGATTTCTTGTGTGTATTACAATTTCAAGTCATCATTATCACCATGCTTTGTACACATGATGATTACTTGTGTGTGTTAGAATTCCAAGTCATCATTATCACTGTGCTTTGTACACAGGATGATAACTTGTGTGTATTAGAATTCCAAGTCATCATTATCACTCAGCTTTGTACACATGATGATTACTTGTGTGTATTAGAATTCCAAGTCATCTTTATCACTGTGCTTTGTACACAGGATGATTACTTGTGTGTATTATAATTTCAAGTCATCTTTATCACTGTGCTTTGTACACATAATGATTACTTGTGTGTATTAGAATTCCAAGTCATCTTTATCACTGTGCTTTGTACACATGATGATTACTTGTGTGTATTAGAATTCCAAGTGATCCTTATCACTGTGCTTTGTACACATGATGATTACTTGTGTGTATTAGAATTCCAAGTCATCTTTATCA
The DNA here is from genome assembly GCA_021292105.1 of Anadara kagoshimensis. NCBI lineage: Eukaryota > Metazoa > Mollusca > Bivalvia > Arcoida > Arcidae > Anadara > Anadara kagoshimensis. Next base: position 265,483 of record CM037860.1, on the reverse strand, counting down.
CTGTGCTTTGTACACAGGATGATTACTTGTGTGTATTAGAATTCCAAGTGATCCTTATCACTGTGCTTTGTACACAGGATGATTACTTGTGTGTATTAGAATTCCAAGTCATTGTTATCACTCTGCTTTGTACACAGGATGATTACTTGTGTGTATTAGAATTTCAAGTCATCATTATCACCATGCTTTGTACACATGATGATTACTTGTGTGTATTAGAATTCCAAGTCATCTTTATCACTGTGCTTTGTACACATGATAATTACTTGTGTGTATTAGAATTTCAAGTCATCATTATCACCATGCTTTGTACACAGGATGATTACTTGTGTGTATTAGAATTCCAAGTCATCATTATCACTGTGCTTTGTACACATGATGATTACTTGTGTGTATTAGAATTCCAAGTCATCTTTATCACTGTGCTTTGTACACATGATGATTACTTGTGCGTATTAGAATTCAAATTCATCGTTATCACTGTGCTTTGTACACAAGATGATTTCTTGTGTGTATTACAATTTCAAGTCATCATTATCACCATGCTTTGTACACATGATGATTACTTGTGTGTGTTAGAATTCCAAGTCATCATTATCACTGTGCTTTGTACACAGGATGATTACTTGTGCGTATTAGAATTCAAATTCATCATTATCACTGTGCTTTGTACACAGGATGATTACTTGTGTGTATTAGAATTTCAAGTCATCTTTATCACTGTGCTTTGTACACATAATGATTACTTGTGTGTATTAGAATTCCAAGTCATCTTTATCACTGTGCTTTGTACACATGATGATTACTTGTGTGTATTAGAATTCCAAGTGATCCTTATCACTGTGCTTTGTACACATGATGATTAGTTGTGTATTAGAATTCCAAGTCATTGTTATCACTCTGCTTTGTACACAGGATGATTACTTGTGTGTATTAGAATTCAAGTCATCATTATCACCATGCTTTGTACACATGATGATTACTTGTGTGTATTAGAATTCCAAGTCATCATCACTGTGCTTTGTACACATGATGATTACTTGTGTGTATTAGAATTCCAAGTCATCTTTATCACTGTGCTTTGTACACATGATTACTTGTGCGTATTAGAATTCAAATTCATCATTATCACTGTGCTTTGTACACAGGATGATTACTTGTGTGTATTAGAATTCCAAGTCATCTTTATCACTGTGCTTTGTACACAGGATGATTACTTGTGTATTAGAATTCAAGTTCATCATTATCACTGTGCTTTGTACACAGGATGATTACTTGTGTGTATTAGAATTCCAAGTCATCTTTCACTGTGCTTTGTACACAGGTGATTACTTGTGCGTATTAGAATTCCAAGTCATCATTATCACTATGCTTTGTACACAGGATGATTACTTGTGTGTATTAGAATTCCAAGTCATCTTTATCACTGTGCTTTGTACACAGGGTGATTACTTGTGTGTATTAGAATTCCAAGTCATCATTATCACTGTGCTTTGTACACAGGATGATTACTTGTGTGTATTAGAATTCCAAGTGATCTTATCACTGTGCTTTGTACACATGATGATTACTTGTGCGTATTAGAATTCAAGTCATCGTTATCACTGTGCTTTGTACACAGATGATTACTTGTGTATTACAATTTCAAGTCATCATTATCACTGCTTTGTACATATGATGATTACTTGTGTGTGTTAGAATTCCAAGTCATCATTATCACTGTGCTTTGTACACAGGATGATTACTTGTGCGTATTAGAATTCAAGTCATCTTATCACTGTGCTTTGTACACAGGATGATTACTTGTGTGTATTAGAATTCCAAGTCATCTTTATCACTGTGCTTTGTACACAGGATGATTACTTGTGCGTATTAGAATTCCAAATTCATCATTATCACTGTGCTTTGTACACAGATGATTACTTGTGTGTATTAGAATTCCAAGTCATCTTATCACTGTGCTTTGTACACAGGGTGATTACTTGTGTGTATTAGAATTCCAAGTGATCATTATCACTGTGCTTTGTACACATGGATGATTACTTGTGTGTATTAGAATTCCAAGTCATTCTTATCACTGTGCTTTGTACACATGATGATTACTTGTGTGTATTAGAATTCCAAGTCATCGTTATCACTGTGCTTTGTACACATGATGATTACTTGTGTGTATTAGAATTCCAAGTCATCTTATCACTGTGCTTTGTACACATGATGATTACTTGTGTGTATTAGAATTCCAAGTCATCTTTATCACTGTGCTTTGTACACAGGATGATTACTTGTGTGTATTAGAATTCCAAGTCATCTTTATCACTGTGCTTTGTACACAGGTGATTACTTGTGTGTATTAGAATTCCAAGTGTCGTTATCACTGTGCTTTGTACACAGGATGATTACTTGTGTGTATTAGAATTCCAAGTCATTCTTATCACTGTGCTTTGTACACATGATGATTACTTGTGTGTATTAGAATTCCAAGTCATCGTTATCACTGTGCTTTGTACACATGATGATTACTTGTGTGTATTAGAATTCCAAGTCATCATTATCACTGTGCTTTGTACACATGATGATTACTTGTGTGTATTAGAATTCCAAGTCATCTTATCACTGTGCTTTGTACACAGGATGATTACTTGTGTGTATTAGAATTCCAAGTGTCCTTATCACTGTGCTTTGTACACATGATGATTACTTGTGTGTATTAGAATTCCAAGTCATCATTATCACTGTGCTTTGTACACATGATGATTACTTGTGTATTAGAATTCCAAGTCATCTTTATCACTGTGCTTTGTACACATGATGATTACTTGTGTGTATTAGAATTCCAAGTCATCGTTATCACTGTGCTTTGTACACATGATGATTACTTGTGTGTATTAGAATTCCAAGTCATCTTATCACTGCTTTGTACACAGATGATTACTTGTGTGTATTAGAATTCCAAGTCATCATTATCACTGTGCTTTGTACACATGATGATTACTTGTGTGTATTAGAATTCCAAGTCATCATTATCACTGTGCTTTGTACACAGGATGATTACTTGTGTATTTAGAATTCAAGTCATCATTATCACTGTGCTTTGTACACATGATGATTACTTGTGTGTATTAGAATTCCAAGTCATCATTATCACTGTGCTTTGTACACATATGATTACTTGTGTGTATTAGAATTCCAAGTCATCATTATCACTGTGCTTGTACACAGGTGATTACTTGTGTGTATTAGAATTCCAAGTCATCATTATCACTGTGCTTTGTACACATGATGATTACTTGTGTGTATTAGAATTCCAAGTCATCATTATCACTGTGCTTTGTACACATGATGATTACTTGTGTGTATTAGAATTCCAAGTCATCTTATCACTGTGCTTTGTACACATGATGATTACTTGTGTGTATTAGAATTTCCAAGTCATTTATCACTGTGCTTTGTACACATGATGATTACTTGTGTGTATTAGAATTCCAAGTCATCATTATCACTGTGCTTTGTACACATGATGATTACTTGTGTGTATTAGAATTCCAAGTCATCATTATCACTGTGCTTTGTACACATGATGATTACTTGTGTGTATTAGAATTCCAAGTCATTTATCACTGTGCTTTGTACACATGATGATTACTTGTGTGTATTAGAATTCCAAGTCATCATTATCACTGTGCTTTGTACACAGGATGATTACTTGTGTATTAGAATTCCAAGTCTCATTATCACTGTGCTTTACACATGATGATTACTTGTGTGTATTAGAATTCCAAGTCATTGTTATCACTGTGCTTTGTACACATGGATGATTACTTGTGTATTAGAATTCCAAGTCATCTTTATCACTGTGCTTTGTACACATGATGATTACTTGTGTGTATTAGAATTCCAAGTCATCATTATCACTGCTTTGTACACAGATGATTACTTGTGTGTATTAGAATTCCAAGTCATTTATCACTGTGCTTTGTACACGATGATTACTTGTGTGTATTAGAATTCCAAGTCATCGTTATCACTGTGCTTTGTACACATGATGATTACTTGTGTGTATTAGAATTCCAAGTCATCATTATCACTGTGTTGTACACATGATGATTACTTGTGTGTATTAGAATTCAAGTCATCATTATCACTGTGCTTTGTACACATGATGATTACTTGTGTGTATTAGAATTCCAAGTCATTGTTATCACTGTGCTTTGTACACATGATGATTACTTGTGTGTATTAGAATTCCAAGTCATTTTATCACTGTGCTTTGTACACATGATGATTACTTGTGTGTATTAGAATTCCAAGTCATCTTATCACTGTGCTTTGTACACAGATGATTACTTGTGTGTATTAGAATTCCAAGTCATCCTTATCACTGTGCTTTGTACACATGATGATTACTTGTGTATTAGAATTCCAAGTCATTTTATCACTGTGCTTTGTACACATGATGATTACTTGTGTGTATTAGAATTCCAAGTCATTGTTATCACTGCTTTGTACACATGATGATTACTTGTGTGTATTAGAATTCCAAGTCATCATTATCACTGTGCTTTGTACACATGATGATTACTTGTGTGTATTAGAATTCCAAGTCATTTATCACTGTGCTTTGTACACATGATGATTACTTGTGTGTATTAGAATTCCAAGTCATCATTATCACTGCTTTGTACACATGATGATTACTTGGTGTATTAGAATTCCAAGTCATCATTATCACTGTGCTTTGTACACATGATGATTACTTGTGTGTATTAGAATTCCAAGTCATTTATCACTGTGCTTTGTACACATGATGATTACTTGTGTATTAGAATTCCAAATTTGTTATCACTGTGCTTTGTACACATGATGATTACTTGTGTGTATTAGAATTCAAGTCATCATTATCACTGCTTTTGTACACATGATGATTACTTGTGTGTGTTAGAATTCCAAGTCATCATTATCACTGTGCTTTGTACACAGATGATTACTTGTGTGTATTAGAATTCCAAGTCATCATTATCACTGTGCTTTGTACACATGATGATTACTTGTGTGTATTAGAATTCCAAGTCATCTTTATCACTGTGCTTTGTACACAGATGATTACTTGTGTGTGTTAGAATTCAAGTCATGTTATCACTGTGCTTTGTACACATATGATTACTTGTGTGTATTAGAATTCCAAGTCATCTTATCACTGTGCTTTGTACACATGATTACTTGTGTGTATTAGAATTCCAAGTCATTATCACTGTGCTTTGTACACATGATGATTACTTGTGTGTATTAGAATTCCAAGTCATTTATCACTGTGCTTTGTACACAGATGATTACTTGTGTGTATTAGAATTCCAAGTCATTGTTATCACTGTGCTTTGTACACAGGATGATTACTTGTGTGTATTAGAATTCCAAGTCATTGTTATCACTTGCTTTGTACACATGATGATTACTTGTGTGTATTAGAATTCCAAGTCATCATTATCACTGCTTTGTACACATGATGATTACTTGTGTGTATTAGAATTCCAAGTCATCTTTATCACTGTGCTTTGTACACATGATATTACTTGTGTGTATTAGAATTCAAGTCATATTATCACTGCTTTGTACACAGATGATTACTTGTGTGTATTAGAATTCCAAGTCATCATTATCACTGTGCTTTGTACACATGATGATTACTTGTGTGTATTAGAATTCCAAGTCATCTTTATCACTGTGCTTTGTACACATGATGATTACTTGTGTTATTAGAATTCAAGTCATCGTTATCACTGTGCTTTGTACACAGATGATTACTTGTGTATTACAATTCCAAGTCATCATTATCACTGCTTTGTACACAGATGATTACTTGTGTGTATTAGAATTCCAAGTCATTTATCACTGTGCTTTGTACACAGATGATTACTTGTGTGTATTAGAATTCCAAGTCATCATTATCACTGTGCCTTTGTACACAGGATGATTACTTGTGTGTATTAGAATTCCAAGTCATCTTTATCACTGTGCTTTGTACACAGGATGATTACTTTGTGTATTAGAATTCCAAGTCATTTTCACTGTGCTTTGTACACAGATGATTACTTGTGTGTATTAGAATTCCAAGTCATCTTTATCACTGTGCTTTGTACACAGGGTGATTACTTTGTGTATTAGAATTCCAAGTCATTGTATCACTGTGCTTTGTACACATGGATGATTACTTGTGTGTATTAGAATTCCAAGTCATTCTTATCACTGTGCTTTGTACACATGATGATTACTTGTGTGTATTAGAATTCCAAGTTCATTGTTATCACTGTGCTTGTACACATGATGATTTCTTGTGTGTATTAGAATTCCAAGTCATCGTTATCACTGTGCTTTGTACACATGATGATTACTTGTGTGTATTAGAATTCCAAGTCATCATTATCACTGTGCTTTGTACACATGATGATTACTTGTGTGTATTAGAATTCCAAGTCATCTTTATCACTGTGCTTTGTACACATGATGATTACTTGTGTGTATTAGAATTCCAAGTGATCCTTATCACTGTGCTTTGTACACATGATGATTACTTGTGTGTATTAGAATTCCAAGTCATCATTATCACTGTGCTTTGTACACATGATGATTACTTGTGTGTATTAGAATTCCAAGTCATCTTTATCACTGTGCTTTGTACACAGATGATTACTTGTGTGTATTAGAATTCCAAGTCATTGTTATCACTGTGCTTTGTACACATGATGATTACTTGTGTGTATTAGAATTCCAAGTCATCATTATCACTGCTTTGTACACAGGATGATTACTTGTGTGTATTAGAATTCCAAGTCATCATTATCACTGTGCTTTACACATGATGATTACTTGTGTGTATTAGATTCCAAGTCATTTATCACTGCTTTGTACACAGATGATTACTTGTGTGTATTAGAATTCAAGTCATCATTATCACTGTGCTTTGTACACATGATGATTACTTGTGTGTATTAGAATTCCAAGTCATTTATCACTGTGCTTTGTACACATGATGATTACTTGTGTGTATTAGAATTCCAAGTCATCTTATCACTGCTTTGTACACAGGGTGATTACTTGTGTGTATTAGAATTCCAAGTCATCATTATCACTGTGCTTTGTACACATGATGATTACTTGTGTGTATTAGAATTCCAAGTCATTTATCACTGCTTGTACACATGATGATTACTTGTGTCGTATTAGAATTCCAAGTCATCTTTATTCACTGTGCTTTGTACACATGATGATTACTTGTGTGTATTAGATTCCAAGTCATCCTTATCACTGTGCTTGTACACATGATGATTACTTGTGTGTATTAGAATTCCAAGTCATCATTATCACTGTGCTTTGTACACATGATGATTACTTGTGTGTATTAGAATTCCAAGTCATCATTATCACTGTGCTTTGTACACATGATGATACTTGTGTGTATTAGAATTCCAAGTGATCCTTATCACTGTGCTTTGTACACATGATGATTACTGTGTGTATTAGAATTCCAAGTCATCTTATCACTGCTTTGTACACAGGATGATTACTTGTTGTATTAGAATTCCAAGTCATCATTATCACTGTGCTTTTACACATGATGATTTCTTGTGTGTATTAGAATTCCAAGCCATCGTTATCACTGTGCTTTGTACACAGGATGATTACTTGCGTGTATTAGAATTCCAAGTCATCTTTATCACTCTGCTTTGTACACATGATGATTACTTGTGTGTATTAGAATTTCAAGTCATCATTATCACCATGCTTTGTACACAGGATGATTACTTGTGTGTATTAGAATTCAATCATCTTATCACTGTGCTTTGTACACATGATGATTACTTGTGTGTATTAGATTCCAAGTCATCTTATCACTCTGCTTTGTACACAGGATGATTACTTGTGTGTATTAGAATTCAAGTCATTGTTATCACTCTGCTTTGTAACATG